>JARFNW010002033.1:0-15533 GCA_031763155.1 Dirona albolineata | reverse complement strand
TCTCTCTCTCTCTCTCTCTCTGTCTCTCTCTCTCTCTCTCTCTCTCTCTCTCTCTCTCTCTCTCTCTCTCTCTTTCTGTCCAACTATTGCCTTGCCCTGCAACATTTTACTGCCACACCATTCTATGAAAATGAACATTTAAACATATTTGTCAATCTGACAATATTATCGTTGACGGATTGTGGTCGGATTAGTGGCGAAGATTAATGAGGTACTATAAAATAAAATAGATGCAATCATGGCAACATACAGAGCGAAACGACGAATACGATTTCATAAATTAAAAATATCGACAATGCTGGTTATAGTTACCGCAGATTTAAAGTAGACACGAAAGAGAGCACAAAAGTCTCAACTTTGTCAGTCAAATAATTCATGACGGTAGATAAAGTATTGTTCAAGTTCAAGCGAGGTCAATTAAGCTAATACTAATAATATATTAATCGTCGATTACGTATATCTACTGTGATTAAACGATGACGAAGTCATTTTTAAAAGGTCAAGGCAAAAAACTCTTACGGGTGAAGGTCATAAACAAGGGAGAAAACTGCGAAGTCACCACATATGTTGAAAACAAAACAAGCCGCGACTGACGATCTGGGGTCCAGTCTTGATAGCAGTTAACAACCGAAAATGTCCTCTAACAATACCGGTCAACCTCAACAGATCTCGAAAGGAATTAAATTCCTTTTTGGAGGATCTGCAGGGTATGTATCTCAAGCTTTCTAGTCGTCTATACTATAATCAGTATTTAAAAGAAGCTGCTGCATGTGGCAAACATGACAATGACAGTGAGGACAATGATCAATGATGATAAAGGCAAAGGAGTCCAAGGCCAAGGACCAAGGAGGAGAGCAGACTCTTCTTTTTTTACTTTTACTTCTACCCTTTGACTTTAACCCCTTGTCAGTCCTGTATTTCCAGGCACCCTAGCAATGGTGTGGAAAATAATTGATTTTAAATTAGATACATGAAAGACATCTTTCGACATTGGATTGTGCACGTCAGCAACTAAGACTAGGGCTAAGACTAAGGCTTAAACTTAAACGTAACCCTCTGAGTCTGAGAGACTGGCCGCTCAGACCCCCTCAGAGTCAGGGTCAGGAGGGTCCGAAAGTTGATGGTAAAACATCGGACGAATCTTTCGCCTCAGATTATGAATAAAAGAATATATGAATAAACGCTTTACATTCTTCTGTTTTACATAGTAATGTCTCATCATATTTAGATGCAATGAATTGTGTGTGATTCCAGCAGTCTGTCGAGTGGATAGCTAGCCACTGACCACTGGTCATATGCTGACCCAAGGTTCAGAGGTCATAATATAATGAAGTTAGATATTTTTAGACCACTGATGATGGTCAGATTTTATTATTTCTGATTTGTTTGGATGCATATAATTTGTGCTTTTGCCATTAGACCCCTTTTACAGCTATCCAAATCCAAAGTACATTGTTAGACATGTAATTTGTGTCTTATTATTGACTTTAAATCAACAGGGCTGCTTGACCCTGGCATTATAATGTTCTTATATTATAACTTTGTGTTGCTTTTATTACTTTCATATATATGGCAAACGGTTATTATAAACCCCTAAAATTATTTGTGGAACGCATTTTTCTATTTTATGTGAATTTTTTTGGCAAGGTCAGTTTTTTCCCCATCAGTTTTTATGAAAATGTTCGGCCCGTTATTACCTTCAAAATGATACTCTATTCTTTGACAAAGTCAAATCTTTTTCCATAATAATATTCTTCATGGATTCCCCTTTCAGAAAATGTATAATTATAAAAGGGGTTTCAGTCATAAATAAATGTGCTATAAATTCAAGCTGTGACCGGGTGTTTTAGCTGGCGTCTGAACAACTCAAAAAAGTTTACCGGGCGGCCAGAAGGTTAAGCAATTTTAATGAAAACATATTTTGATACAAGACTTGAGGATATGTATTATTATTAGAATATAATGTATCTATCTACAGTCCCTGTACCTAGCTCCGACCAGAATCCCCAATCCGACCACCATGTTTTGGCTCAATTTCGAGCAGATGACAGGTTTAATAATTTTTATCATGAAGAATGACCAAAACAAAACCTGATGTATCAAGTATCAAGCACAAAAACACGGTAATTAATGTAAACGAAAACAATAAGTGATCGGTGGTCAGATTGGGGTTACTGGTCGGAACTAGGCACAGGGACTCAAGTATCCAGGGTATTAACCACAATCGGCATCGGGCAGGGCCATTGACACACCACATCTATACATAGCGGACGATGCCAGTCTCTTTAGTCTCAGCATGATGTAGGAATAGGATTTGTTTACAAGAAGTCAAATATTTTTCTACATACTTTAGTTCTTGATGGCTGATAGCTGATTTTGATCTGATCTAAACCATTTTCTTATAACTAATTACTTAATTCACATGTCCACCCGAGCCCAAATCTGGAGATTAAATATTTTTTTGCACTTCAAATTATTGAATTGTTCCATAGAAAATTATTATTATAAATTATAAACATATTTACTACCCAAATCGCAGTCTTAAGATTATTAGTGACAAAGTTTATGTTTACATGGCACCGACCTTTTATTATCAACGAATGATAGACTAAACAGCTGAGCATCTTAATTCTGTCTTTGCGATATTGATCCATGATGTCTTCAGTTTGTTAGTGTTGTAGTATAAGTAATCGGCGAGCAGGACCTATTTATCTCCATATATTATGACTGACTATATTACTGAGTTTGGAAACCTTTACCATTATAGTCGGTTTTAACTAACATCATATGTGTGACTTTGTTGATACAGGGCCTCCTTTTTGTATACCTATCTGTTGAGGCAGGCTATATGTGTCATTTTTGTTACTTACCATCCCTTTGTATTATTTTTAAAGGACACACACTATTAATGTTCCTATATCTACAGTCAACCCTGCTTGTTTTATTCACAACTCATTGGAAACGGGAAAATGGTTGCAATTAACCAAAGTTGCACTCCTTATATTGAGTTTGTGTCTTGGTTTCCATGATGGACTTGATGGGAGTGGGTGGTCGGCCTGATTTTTTTTGTTTTTTAAGATATTAATATAAATCAAAAGTGTGTAACGAGTCAGACTTGACCATGATGCCTTCCTTGTGTGGGAGAGAATTTGAAAGTTTGCTACAATAAAACTATAATAAGGTTTTCTGACGTACATTTTTTTCAGATTAGAACGATTCAAAATTATATTGATTTTTCCACTTCCAGGTACTAGTTACAAATTGTTTTCTTTGTAGATATGCCATCGAAAAGTGTAGGGTTGGTTTTTTTCTGTGACCAATACAGGGGAAAAATCTGCTCTTTTGATTCATCATTTCTTTCAAGGATATATTTTTGAAATAATAGAGATTTGAAATACCATGCATGACAAATTATTCTATTGGCTTTATGGAAAAACTTGTATTGTGTTTGTTATAAAATTTGTAAAACAATGGTGTCATTGGTTTCATCCAGTAAGACAATCAGAGTTAGTTCGAAAATTCCAATGGCAGTTTTATTTTCATTGTATTCTTTTTTTTGTCGCCTAAAACAGATGGCACTTTAGATTTGATTAAAAAATAAAGATGTTTTTGCAAATTATAGTTTTGAATTGGTGTAATGCAGACATGAAAAATCTTTGCATGTAACTGAAGTTAAAGGAGGAGTGTTGGGTAATATTACAATGTTTGTTGAAAGGGGTAGTGCTAATGGCTGTGTCAAGATGATAGTTGTAATACATATTAGTAAATGGTAATTGTAGTGGGAATTTGACCTGCCAGGAAATCTAAGGAAATACTTCTTCAAAGCAGCCTGTATGGCGCACCGGCCTGAATGCTCACTAGACAACTAACAATATAACTTGATGGCACATACACTGGCATGCTGAGGGCAGTGCTCGGCATATCATGACAACAGCACCCAATCAGACAATGCTTATATGGAAAGCTGCCAACCGCAATCTGGAGGACAATGCTGGAGAAACAAGGGAGAGCTAGTTAGTAACCTACTGCCGTGGACATACAAATACGGACATGCAAAAGATTGTCCAGGAACTGGAATCGATGAAAGCAGCAATGGTGGACAGAGAGAACTGGAGGCGATGAGTTACTTCGGTGCAGGCAAACAGCCCGACGGAGTAAGTAAGAATAGCAGTATCAGCAATAGGGAAGTAGAAGCAGCAGTAATTGCAAAAGTAGTAGCTGTAGAAATGAAAGTACGTTGGTGGTGGTAGATGCAGTATAGAAGATACAGTGGGAGCTTTTCATTTTAGCCCACAGCGATGTATATTTTAAAACATTTTTGCTTGTACTTGCTTGCTTCGTTTAAGAGAACACAGTCTCATGTGTAATTGAAACTGTCACCTAGAATAATCAATATGTTGATTGGCATTAATGGCATAGATAATAGTTTTCGCCAGGAAATGGGAGACACATCTGTCTTGTGTGAAATTTAATCAAGTAGTGTGTGAATTTTGTTATAACAATGATATTTGCATTTAAACCCAAATAATGCTGTTTGAAGTGACCCGTAAAGGCCTCATTTTTTTCTTTTAAGATAATGCTTTCATGATAGCATGTGTGCAGTATAGTGTACACACAGTGTACATTGTAAATGATGAAAATATAAAATGAATAATATAGTATTTGGAGTTAGGAAAGACTAGTGTTACAATACATTTGCATTATGATTGGACTAATATATGCGTAATGGTAATATAACCTAACAACTTACAGCCAGGCGGATGGACTTTTGCGCCTAACAATGAGCTTGGCCTATTCATATTGTATATATTTACATATTGTGCATTGATTTTTCAATTTACTAGTACTAATCATATATTTGTATGATGTTCTTTTTCTCTCCACTCATAGTTATTGAATAGAATTTGTGTTAGATTGTGGCAAGGGCAGTCATTATTTTTAAAAAGATATTATAAATATGAAATAGTGATAATCTGTTCAACAAAATATGAGCTGGTGGCGCAGTGGCTAAGTCACTCGCCTTTGGTTTGAGAGGTCACAGGTTCAAACCCTGGTGAAAGCACTGTTTTTTTCTTCACAAAATCTCGATCCCACTTTGCGGCTCACGCCAAGGTGATTCTGGTCTACCCGCGGAATAGACCTTAAAGACAAATTCCCCCCTGGGATGAACACAGGGAATTTATTTATTATTACTTATTATTATTAGAGTTGGAGGCAAATATGTAGCTGTAACACATGTAATACAGAAACAATGTTTTGAGCTTCCCCTTCTTTAGCAAGCCAAATATACAAAACAGCTACAAATCAGCTTTAGCCTTTTTCTCTCTAGGTGGTCTATCATAACACCCACCTGGTGTACGTATTTACTCGCTTTGTCTTTCAATGAATACACTCAAAAGACAAGCTTTGCTTCATTCACATTCATTATTTTACTTGTCTGTGTTGTTTTCGTTTCCGTTCAATTTTAAATGATTTATTGATTTCCCTGGGAATATCATTTGCTTGGCCATTTGTGGATGTTTTTTACCTAATGATTTGTGCCAAGGCTGTCGACCCTTGTCTGCCTCTCATGGGTGGCGTTTACCTGATAAGCGGTCGAGGTTTGATAACCAATGGCCTTGTCACATCGTTCGATAACGACAGTGTTTCCCTCTACTCAAGTCGCCCACTGAAAAACACCTACAAGTGGCAGTCATCGGGTAAAAAATATGTCTCTTTAGAAGTCATTGGTTGTAAGATTTACCCACAAGTGGCGAATATAACATGTGAATAGCGAATGGTGGAAAAGGTTAAAGAAGCCCTTGGAAATAAGATGAGAAATAAGTCATAGATATTAATCATATATGTATAAGCGAGATGGCTGAGTGGATAAAGCATTGTACTGCAACCTGGGCAACTTTGGTTCGAGCCCCGCTTCAGGCATTTCATTTTTTGTCCTTGGGCAAGATGATTTTCTCACTTGGACAACATGGGTGATTCCTGTTGACATCAGGCTAAAATTTGATGGATTATCTTTTTTCCTTCTTAAGAATGCCTAAGTAACAGCACCTTACAGTGCCGCACAAAGGGCTGAATATTTTGATATATACGTGTAAACGATCCAATTAACTCTTGATTACCACATCATATTCATTACTAATGCTTTTAGTGCATTTTTGGGATGCACAGATGACTGCTGATCTTAATGTTATCATGAGCTTAGAATGAGTTTTTAGGATTTAGTTTTCATGATTCAGTTTTAAGGATTCATAAGATTTTTCACTGGTAGTACCCGTGATGGATGTAATTAGAAAGTAGAGGATGTTTAATGAAAACCAGGGAGTCAATTGCATTGGGCTCAATATACGGCTTTGACTCATAAGGGCAATAACAAAAAACATGTGGTCTCCGATATTTTTTTTAATATAGTGAAATATAACTCAGTAATTTATTCCCTTCTGTTTTTTCCAGCATGGGTGCCACACTTTTCGTTCAGCCTTTGGATCTTGTTAAGAACCGAATGCAACTTAGTGGTGAGTCAAACAGTAAAAACATAATATCTCTACATATATCAGGGCTGAGATAAGTCTGTGCAAATCTGTGGATATTCTCTGTGTGGCTGAGGAGCAAATGTCAGTTGCGGCAGCGGCCTTAAGATTTAAAGTGCATTGCAATGTAAATGAATCCCTATGCTGCATATTAAACTCAATGCCACCAATTACCGTAACTTGCCGTCACCAGCTCAATCACCTCTACCATTGCATGCTGCTGCCACGACTATTACTCCTATCATCGCTAAGGCTGCAGCTACATCTACTACTCCTGCTACTGCTGCTTCCACTTCTACTACAACCACTACTGCTAGTACTACTACTTTTCTGCTAATACTTTTACTACTACTACTACTACCTCCACTACTACTACTAGTACTGCTGCAGCTACTTCTACTACTACTACTTCTACTACTATGACTGCTACTGCTACTACCACTGCTGCTACCACTTCTACAACTACTACTGCTACAAATTCTTCTGCTACCATTTCTATTACTACTGCTGCCACTATTACTATTATTACTACTAATAGTAATGAAACTTACAACTTTGCAACTTTATCCAGTAGACCTAGAATCTGGATCCAATGCATATGTTGATATTCTTCATTTAACATTCAGCAGTGTTTGATTTGATTGTAATGGTGTTAGTGTTAGAGTGAGGGGAGAACATGCATAGGTCTCAATTTCAAAATTGAAACCATATTTCATATTATATTCTTCTTTTTGTTTGTTTGTTTCAGGCGTTGGTGGAGCCAAAAAGCAGCACAAAACTAGTGTCCATGCGTTCTTTTCCATCCTGAAAGCGGAAGGGGTTACGGGTGTTTACACAGGGTATGAAACCTCAGCTCAACACTTTTCGTGACTTGGATTGATTAAAAATTATTTTAAATGCTGTTAACTCAGTAGATTCCATTTCAACTTCCCAACTTGATTAGTTGTAACACACTTTGTTATAATAAGTGTAATCCATGTCAAAGTAAGATTGTGGTTAATGTCATTTTGACTATTATCTACTTTTATTATTTCTTATTGATGATAATTGTTAACAATTTTTGTTGAAACACACTCTGTTATTATACATAATAAGTATAATCCATGTCAATTATTTACTTTTGTTGTTTCCAAATGATAGAAATTGTTAACAAAATAATGTTTTGTTTGATTTATTTTTTTTGAAATTTCCCCAGCAAGTTGTCAATTTGTTGTTATGTATCTTTGATTTCTTTGATCACAAACTCTTAAGTCTCTATTTGAAAGTAAAGCAAGGTTGGCAACACTCTACCTATGATAATCCTTTTCCTTTTATTTTCCCAACAGACTTAGTGCTGGCCTGCTGAGACAAGCCACTTACACAACAACACGCCTCGGAATATATACTAGTCTATTTGATGTCTTTTCAAAGTGAGATTGTTGGGGGTTTTTTTTACTAAAATTAATTTTAGCTTTTGAAAAATATGGATTTCAATTATTGAAATATACTTTTATGAGATTGATATAATGTATTTTTAAAATAAACACAATTTTTGCTGGTTGATTCTCCATGGATTTGAAAAAGAAGAATAAAAGAGAATTTGCATGTTTTGTTTTTTGGGGTTTTTAAAAAAATTTCCAAACTGTCATAAACCTAAAAAGTTAAATGAAGTCGTCGTGGAATTATAGCAAGATCTGAAGTTTTCAGCTAGTTGTTGGTGAGAGGACAATTTATTGATTATATTATAAGGCATAATGATTAATGTTTGGTATTTTGACTGTCCACAGAGATGGGAAACCCCCAAACTTTGCAACAAAAGCTGGTATTGGTATTGTTGCTGGGGCATGTGGTGCCTTTGTTGGTACCCCAGCAGAAGTGGCCTTAATTCGTATGACCGCTGACGGAAGGTATGTCTTTAGGATCAAATTCAAGAGCGATATTATTATGATTAAACTTTGAATTTAGTTTGTTTGTGTGTGTTGGATCTTTAAGTCCTTTCTCTGTTTTTTGGGACATCGAAAACAATGTAATGTAATTCCTTACCTAAAAAAATGTAACGTGTTGTCGGTGATCACTGAAAGTGACCAGTTCAATGTTTTAAGTAATATAATTATTTATACCTAATAACGGTGAACTCAACTTTAACCTGCATTTTTTTTTTTCATTCCCCAGTATACCCTTAGACCAAAGAAGAGGGTACAAGAATGTATTTGATGCTTTGGGAAGGATTGTGAAAGAGGAAGGCTTAGTAACACTCTGGCGAGTAAGTGATTTCCAACTATGCTTTATTAAAACTGCTAGCATCATGTTCGGAATTACATTTTTATTTATTTCTCTACTTGACTTCATTTCTTATGAGCTTTCCTTTATTATGAAAATGCTGAAAACTCATTTATTTATAGACATGTAGGCTACTTGGAAATTGTTCACGTCTATGTTAATAGAGAACCCTTTGTTAGGAGGCACGTAGAGCATTTTGAATGGATACACGCAGTATAAATAATCATTTACATTTACATTCTATAATTGGAAAATTATAAGTAACAAGTCTGTAAGAGTCTTAAGACCCAAGATGCTCGAACATTACTGGGGTTATTATTCAATGAATGAGGGGCGATTTGCTTGAGCCATATCAGCTACATGTGTCTGGCAGTAAAAAGATTAGATGGGATAATGCCCATTTTATGGCAAGGTACACAAGGGAGATTACCATAGTTCAATATTAAATGCGACCTGTTTGACATGGATCATCAGTTATGTCCGCAACTGAATCCGTAATCCAAGCATTGGAATTTATTTTTTTTAAGTAAGTCTTGGTTTAGGCAACAAGGCATTGTATGTTTATTCTTATTTTGAAGTAGAAATCCCTAGCGGGTGCATGTAGATTTAAGTTTTTTATTTTTCCTTTTTTTCAAACGTTGAAATAATATATTCCCTGATCACCGACATCTTTCATTATTTTTTACATTTGTTTTTTTACTCTTTTCACGCATTGAAATAAAATAAACCTCAATGCAGAAATCTTTCATTATATTTTTTACATGTTCTTTCACCACCACTATAGGGCTGTATACCAACCATGGGCCGTGCCATGGTCGTCAATGCCGCCCAACTTGCCTCCTACTCCCAAGCCAAACAGAATCTGGTAGCCACAGGTTAGAATGGTTTGGTTTCTTTCTTTTTAAGTTAAGAAAAAATGTATTTACTAATTATTAATAAAGTAGTCTCCGCCTAAGAGCTCTCCGCCTAAGTGCACGGTTTTGCAGCGAAACCGAATTTTTTATATGTAAAGTTACCCCTCTAAGTGCACGGTTTCTCTGTGTGGACTCCATCTAAGAGCCCGTTTTTGCTCGCCAGAGACCTAAGCCTACCTGACATTTGTGATCAAAATTACGTTTTTTCTAATGTAATCTATCGACCAGACACATTGCATAAACTCACAACCCTTCAGTTTGTAAGAGACACGACACTAAGGATTGTGTGACCTGTTGCATTGTTCCAGGCTTGCTGAACCACTGCTGACTTAACACTCGGTCGGGAAGTTATTGCACAACGCGACACGCTCGAATAGGGATGAGACATTCACAACATCCGTGAAGGATTATGTCTGTTACATTGTTTTGATCTTCAAAGGAGATGCCGACTGTTTAATGCGAGTCGCACACATTTCTTATACACTTATTGGCTTTCAATGCGGCTATTATTTTTCTTCATGCGATTGTCCTTATGCTTTGTGGGCGGAGCTTTTGGTCAGTGAAACATTAAGGCAGTCCTAGGCCTGTAGCCAAGTAATTATCTTAGCTTAGAAACTCAGAGGAAAACGTTTTTGATCATATTATGTCATCCATCCACTCAACCCGACCCACCCTTGCCGCCATTATAAAATTCGCCTAAGTGCACGGTTCGTCCAAGTACACGGTTTTCTGTTCCCGCGGTACGAATGTTAAAAGCCTTTTATCTAATGTCCACGTGGTTTGAGATGCGTCAATGTTATTGTGCATACAACTCTGTAAAATGCCAAATATTGTCGTTATTGTTAATGCCTGTTCAAACCGTCATATCCATTAATAAAGTAATTTTTAAAAAGCACCGCCATTGTTTGTGTTATTAGTTGTCGCGTTATTTTTATGCCGGTCAAGGCGCGTATATATTATGTAACAATTGTGCAATTTGTTTGGGTTATATATGGACTTAAGAGACCAAAATTGTAATAACTTAGATTAAATAGTATCGTTACCTTTAGCAGACGTTGGAAACATCCATCGGAGATGATAAAGAAATCACATTTGATATGCTGAACACTTTGACCTGTCTAATCGGGAAGTACACCAACTGTGCATCTCGAGGGGGCTGTGTTGCATCGTGTACTGAATGCATTATGTTAGATAGGCCAAACGATGAATGCAATTTGCGTGGCAAAAAAAAAATCAAGAAAGAAAAAGAAAAAATTCATATGGGGTGGAAGGAGTAGGTCACGCATACGATTAGCTCTTTACATTAGCTCATTTAAATGTAAATGGCCTCCATAAATCCCTATCATATAACTAATTGAATTCTTTTTGTCAGAATGGTTAGCCGCTGTGGGGCTGTTTAGAACCTCGCTTTAGAGGTCATTGGGTTCGTTCGCAAGGTTGCTATAAGTATCTAATACTGTATGTCTTTCCTGAGGTTTTTTACAGGCTAGCAGGGGATTAGCCCACTGTACCCAAGTAAGGTTCTGGGGCTGCCACCATATGACCACTAGCAGGCTCTGTATTGTAAACGCTGGGTCCGGATCGTTGTTTGAGGCTTGTCTAATGTGGCAGAACATATCATTATTTAGCATAGCCCTTAAAGTCATTCGATCACACAAACCCCTTCGCCACTACACACTGGGCTCCTTCCAAGGAGCATTATACATCATAATATACGTGAAGTAAATTATAAGTGTGAATCACCTTACTCATTTTCATAACATGCGCTGCAATGGGACAAGTTATTTAGATTATCCCTCCCCACCCCGACTATAATTTTACATCACTATTCAGAAAGTAGGCTGGAATCTAATGAAACGTGCTTTTTTTAAGTTTGATGCTCTTTAGATCGGTAAATCCCTGTCGAGTATTTCCCGCTGTTCGATGGGGCGTCCAGATTAAGCGACTTTTGTTAACGGCTCGCAATGCTCATGTTGGATTTGCATTCCATTAGGTCGTTGTGCACTAGATCCTACTTATATTGTACAGAGGCTTTCTGCACCTTTTGTTTTATTTAATTGCATCACGAATCTATTATCTATCCGTGCATTACGATCACATTGTCTAAGCATAACGCACCAACCTTACCACCTGTTGTTAATGTATAATGTCCTCATGTGTTGAACCCTTCGATTGCAGTTGCAGGCATGTTTGAAGTGACAAGGCCCAGTATTCTAGGTTCTATTTTACCTTGTTATATATGTTTTACAGTTACCTTTAACTCACATAGTCTACATAATATTAAGATTTGTCATTGTTATAATGAATGCAGAAGGTAGACCAATTTTAACCGTAGTAGTAGTAGTAGTAGTAGTAGTAGTAGTAGTAGTAGTTGTTGTTGTAGTAGTAGTAGTAGTAGTGGTGGTGGTCGTGATGGTTGTTGTTGTTGTTGTAATAGCAGCATAAATTGACGTGAGATGTGGAAATGTCAATGATGATGGTATACAAAGCAGCATCAAAATGAGTGCAACATTCACTTGGAGTTTCATATGGTCGTATCGCCCAACCATTGCCCAATCATGGCCCATGAATTGGATAATGTAATAAGACGATTGAGAGAAAATTGGCAATAAATGGATCGATCCTCGTACAATCAACGTCTCCTGATATCTGTTGTGCAGTCGTGCTGGCTGGGTCACGAATGAGATGACAGCTCACGTTGTTTTCAAGATTGCCGCATCTTAGTTTGAAACTAATATTAGATTCAGAATCAGCGCATTGAAATTAATAAAATACCTCGCGATGTCAACGTTTTCTTGCATATTTGTTTCTTCAAAATTGAATACAAAATAAAGCACATCGTGCTATAGGGTAGTGGTGAGTGTGATCCTGTTTAGACATCAGTGTGTTGTTATTTGCGATGTGTTTTTGTACCGGTACTTTAAGATTGTGAAATGTAATAGCAAACTCATCGTACAATTGTTGGTCGATGATTGTCGATCGTGTCGTGCAAGATCATAGCACAAGGGGCACCCAAGGCAATAGGAAAATGATAAGTATGACTAGTAGTACTGTGACGAGAGCCAAAACGATAGCATCAAATCAGATCAGATCGAGGCGTGTATCTATACCGCCGGGGTCAGAGTTGGGCGATCAGCTGTGCCTCTCTCAATTTTCTCTGGTCCTTGTTTGCGTGACAAAGCTGGATAACCGAAGCCTATGAGGAGGGACCGGTGGCCGTTGCCATTGAAGTGTTTAGCGACAGGTCTTGTGTCGCCATTATCTATTGCGAATATGTTGCAAAGTCTCTTGCCTGTCTCGGTGATGTAGAGCATGTGACAACGCTTGCACCGAATGGCGTAGATGAGCTTTCTGTCGGTGCAAGTGAGGACATTACGAACAGCTCATACCCTTCCTGGAAATTGGATGTAATTATGTATCATGACAGAGGTAGGGACATGTCTTGCAGACTGGCCGACCAGATCGTCGAGCGGTATCTTGAAATCCCTCTTTTTCCACTCGAAGACGGTTTTTAACCAGCAGGTCCATGTGGTACCGGTCTCGTCGCTACGCAACCAGAGGCGGTTTCCAAAATATGCCTCTGGTGTCGTTATCCGCACGACCTTACGGGCTGGTGAATTGTGGGGATTGGTCTCTCTGATTTGTTGCCGTCGGATGTTGTAATACGAGATGACATCGCACATTCCCTGGTAATGTTTTCGACTCTTGTCACAGCACCAATCAGGACACGTTCATGGTCGCCACGGGCTCGGAAGAAGTCGAGCATCTCGTTGGCTCTAGTGCTGAAATCCTCGTCATCCTCGCAGTCTCCGTAGGCGGGTGGGTTTGGGAGAGGTGGATAGCTGTTAATTACTGTACATCGTCATACAGAGAAGCTTGTCATATTCTACAACTGTGTTTTATCTTTATCATTTTTTTAAAAAATTGATTGGTAGTAAGTAGACTGTCCTGTTGCGTATTTTTTTATAAAATTGTTATGTCATTCTACATGTAAACGATTTGCCATTTTGGAAATCGTATTACATATAGCTACAACTTACATAGCGCATGATTTTTATTTTCAGTGGCGCATTAATCAAGCCATGGATTTTCACTGATATCAAAGAACAGTGGTCCGCTTTTGTATCAGAGATCAGACATTTTTGGGAGATGTTATCAAGATAAGATTATTTCTTCAAGGTAATGAAAACCGATCAAACATTTAAGACGTCCACCTCATCGGTTGGATACGAAGGTAAATGGGCTGAAGATTGTTACAGTTGATGTTGAGAGTACCGTAGTCTTTTCTTGATAAAGCGGTAATACTATTATTGTAACCAAAATATCAGCCACGTCCACTCCCTAGTGGCAATCAGCAACACAGATTTACACACGTGTGATAAAAGGGTCAGCCAATCACAGTTTTGTTGTTAGTGTTGTAAAGAGGTCAATACAAGTACAGATGACACCATCCCCTGTTGCCTTGATTGAAGTAGGCATTTTTTCTAACTTTGAATAATAATAATAATGGAATAATGCAGATGTCAGGCGCAGTGACGGGATCATAGTCTTGAGATGAAATCCAGTGCTTTCTCCAGGATTCGAACCTGCGTCCCAATGTGCGTTTGCAAACCTTAAGCTCACGAAACGCAGTTTGCGACCTTAAATAGTAGTGATAGATACAAGAGACAACACTAATTTAAGAATCAACACAATACGTTGAGTAAGGTCATGAAGCAAAATAGAGTTGGATTTATTAAAATAATATAAGAATGATAATACGATTGATATATCACGCAGATGGAAAGACATATATAATAAAATCGAACAAAAGATGACTAATTTACTCAAATATTCGTCTATCAACTCTAAACTTTTCACTAGTCAAGCTTTCTCGATTCCCGTCAAAAGTATTGAAACGACAGCTAAAATGGTGAGCAAAACTAAGTCCACATGACTTAAAAGTATTAAATTAAAAGAGCTAAATCTGTGAGCACCACATAAGTCTATACGACTGAATCACATAAAACTACAGGACAGCTCAAAAGTACACCTTAAAAGTCCACTGCTTCGTGGGTAACACATACACTCAAATCTCGTTATAACGCCAATCGCGGGAACATTAGAAAGTTGGCGTTATAGAGTGAATGATGGCTTATTGAGACCAGAACAAGGGAGGTTACATATCGAACTGCACGGTGACTGAAATTTTGCAGTTAGCCCCCCTTGTCCTATCTGTAGACACAGCAAAACCACGTCCTGTTTTGAAAGTTCACAAGACATGGCTTCTGTTTTATTTATTTTATTTTGTTATGGTAATCGTATTGATTTTATCATGAAATTAAGATCGATGCAACAGTGTGTGTGTGAGAGTGTGTGTGTGTGTGCGCGTGTTTATGTGTGTATGTGTGTGAGTGTATGTGTGTGAGTGTGTGTGTGTGTGTGTGTCACGTCTGTACCGAGCAGCCATTATTGGGGCTCATGTATTAGTAAAAACAAGATCTGACTAAATATTATTCAATTGTCCGCATTGTACGTCTATTACTTAGGAGTTCAAACCCATAATGCAATGTAATTTGGAGCCAATATTATTATACAATACTTACATCAACAACCTGAAACCGAAGAATATAAATGTTTTCTCACATAAAACAGACAGACCATATAATACTTGATATTGCATTCCATCCCATCAGCTCTTCTCAATTGTTGTGTAATTCTAAATTGTAATTGTTCTGTTTATAAATACAAGTCAAAATTGATAATGCTGTCGCCTGATTTGATATTCATGGAGGCGGGATGGGCTGGACTGGCTTCCTCTCTCTGAAAGGGACAAACGACACATCTTGAGGAT
>JARFNW010001922.1:0-15533 GCA_031763155.1 Dirona albolineata | reverse complement strand
ACATTCTCTTGCCTCCTCCCCCTCTTCCTACATACCTCTTTCCTCTCCATCCTCCCTTTCCCTTTTGTAGCCATATTGTTAGTTTACAAACACACATTTCTGTTTCAATGAATTAGGCCCTTAGTGTGTCGTTTCTAAGTTTATTAACAAGTATTTTATTGGGTTGATTTAGATGATATAAGACATGCATTTTATGTTTTGCTTTTTAAAAGTTTGAATTGTTGTTTGTTTTGTGCTCCCATGATTTTAAATTTTTATTTCATTTTTGACCCTGATCCATCTTTGTTGTAACCTTGTAACATCTGGATGTCATTTTGCCATTTTAGGATCTATCAGATTTGGGTTTTGCATATCGGTGTGTTGAAAAATCCCTCACCAGTGTAATAGATGAGGTATGCCTCTATCCACGCAGAAATTTTGACTTTTCCCTTTGAACCCTGTACTTTTTTTACAAATCCTTTCTTTTATAGTAAGCAACTAATGGCCAGCATATTTTGCATGCAACTTACGACATAAATGTACAGTATGTAAATATTAATGTCTTTCGGATTGCCATCAAATTGGAAATTTCCATGGATAAATTGTTCATGTTCATGGATTATGATTCCTATCTACCTCTGGGAGAGTGATATTACTGATGATAATTGTGTGGAAATATGCTATCAATGTAACCATACACCAAACAGCAACTAAGGAACTGACAGAAGAAAGAGAAAGTTAAAAGCAATTTGGAAACCATACTTTGCATGCATATTTATGAATTAGTCAGAAATAATTAAATCAATTCAATACATTTGGGCACATTTTCAGAAATTGTCAATCAGGAGTGAACACAATAGAATTTAAAGGAAAGTTGATTGGGATGAGTATCGCCAATTTGACATTTTTGACTCAGGGCTATAAATTTGGCTATAAATTTCATTGATTGACCAAAATGCTTCTCTTTCTTTTCGTTTCTTTTTTTGACTTTTCGGTTGATATAACCATCGTTTCCTTTCCCTCATGTGGTGTTATTTGTCAAATGACTCACTTAGAATAATTTATTTTATTTTCAAACCTTAGCCTTTATATTGCAAGGGACATAGTTGTAATTCAAACTGTTTAATTGTTTGCATACTAATGTTTTTTTTCTCTTATTCTCCATATATTATGTCATCTTTAACTAATAAGGTTTTCTCATATTTCTAAATGCCAGGTTTTCTCATATTTCTAAATGCCTTATACAAATTGATTAATACAAAAGTTACATCGATAATTCATGTATAAGATCAAGATCAAAAGTCACTCCTGACGTTTTAATATTTTTATTTCGTGCTTTTAGACACTTTCTTTTATTCTAAATCATTGCTTTCAATGCGAATTTGGTTCATACAATGTGTTGCAGTGCCAAAAAGAGACAATGAACAAGAATAGACAAAAGATTGTTAAAAGCGAGGGATTGAATCCATGCTTGCAGCGGTACCAACCGCCTTGCTGGCAACAGCAGACCAACTTTCTACCATCTGGGCTATGCCACCACCCCCATTCTAAGATTCTTGTCTATTGTCTCTTTCATTAGAAGAACCCCCGACTGCATGAAATTATTTTATTGTTATGTAATTATATACTGGTTTCTCTCTAAAGAACCCTCTCCACTCTCCACCCTTGTCTTCCTTTTGGCGGATATTTCGCTCCTCTTTAATTTGTTTCTCTAATTTGGTTGGATGTAAGATACAGGAAGTAATACCCTGAGGGTGTGTGAATTCAATTGTGTGAAAGCTAACGGTGATTTCAGACATACGGCAGACACAGATGGTCAGACAATGCCTTTTTAAAATATATAACACATGGAGAATACATGGTGTTGATAGGTAAAACGGTGCTTCCTTTCAAATACACAACAGTTGGACTTTCCCAGCATATTTTTTATTTGAAAGGACCACTCGACGGAAAATGGCTGTTGGTGTCGGGCGAATGTCTGAAACCACCCTAAGGCCTGTAATGCAGAATTGAGGTTTTTGCCCTAGAGACTGAGATTCCTGGCACAAGTCTTTTAGTAATAATGATAGATAGCAATGATAATTCATTTGTAAAGCGCAGAAATCCATCAAAATGCTCGATGGTGTAATTTTTTTGAAATGATTCTCTCTTTCACTGGAAACCAGTCAAGATTATACAGAGCAGGTTTTATCGCATCTTTCGGTCTTGTTAAATTGGCGTATTTGTTTGATCGAATGATTTTGAGGTAGTTTTATATTTACACACAAGGTGACTTAAGTTTTATTTCTGTTCAATTATAACATGATAGAGAAAATCAGCTAGAAAATTATTTTCATTCAAACAAGGAATTCAATTAGTATTAGGGGCGATGTCGATAACGTAGAATCTTAGCTTCCAGGAACAAACATTCTTTTTAAGTTGGCATCTTTTAATTGCTGATTCTGCACAGACAAAAAATATTTCAAGTGGTGTCTGCACCAAAGTGCACCAAATAATGGAACTTTTAAGATTGGGTTCCTGGAAAAATTTAACACTAGCTTCCTGATAACAAACTCAATGCAATTGGTTCATAATGTGCTGAATTAGAAATATAATAGACTTGTCTAAGTGTGATATGAGCCTTGTGTTTCTTTCAACTTTTTGTGAGCAACAAACGAGGGATGCCTTTCTTCTTCTTTTTTATGCTCTCGCTATCTTGTTCATCTATGATAGAAGTGAGCTTGAAATTCTGTGAGGTGTTAAATGCATACTAAAATAGTTTTTATTAAATTTTCACCACAATATATTATGGAATTAGCTACTTATATGTTTGAGCTGAGGCAAATGTGCTTGCTAACATTTTATATTGTATAGTGCCCATCTGCTAGAAATGAAATCTCACAAGCTAAAGCTATTGTGTTAATTCTCTTCAGAGAAAGTAAGCCCAACTCCATACCGCAATGCTCAAAAGCGCTTTACGATAAATATTGACGGGACATAAAACAAGGCAAACATCTAGAAACAGTAATATGGAACAAATTAATCAATTGGCCAATTTTTGTGTACCACTGCAAAGTTTCAAAGCTGACATTGTGAATATTTTACTTTGTCATTTTATTCTGGAAAATTTTAAGTACCTCGCTCATAATAGGCCCAGGTGAAATGATAAAATACCTCAGTGAATTTATTAATCCCACACCGCACAGATGAAATAGTAATGATTGATATGAAACTTGTTGCCTTATTAATTGTCCTTGTAATGCTTACAGACATTTTCATGCAGTTGTTTAACTACTCCCTTTCTTTTTCATGAAATTATTAGTTGGGGTGTTTTGGGATATTTTCTTTCTTTCTTTCTTTCTGTTTTTTGTGTGTTTGTGTGTGTGTGTGTGTGTGTGTGTTTGTGTGTGTGTGTGTGTTTGTGTGTGTGTGTTCTAAATACTATTCTTATCTTCTTTTTTTTTTCCAGCTGCAAACTAGAATTGAAACCTTGGAGGCAGAATTGAATGGTTCCAAGGACAGAGTCATAGTCATAACCAAAGAAAAGGAAACTGTGAGTAGATTGATTATTGTTGGTTTTATTTTCCTCGTTTCAGATCAAGTTTTTATTTTGTATTTTTAAACTTTCCTTTATCATGCCTTTTGAATTTATATGGCCTCCGCAATCTATAGGCCTGCGTTAGTGCATGCATTCGTGGCTTGAGATGAAGGGTATTATTGTCTTCACTCGTGTGCTAGTAAGTTTTACAGTATGCAAGTAAGTGTTTACAAATATGGGTGTCATGATATAAGTTTTTGTTTATCTGTTGTGATAGATAGACATATATAGATAGATAGAGAGAACGATAGATAGATATGTAGATGGATGGAAGGATTGGTAGAATGATCGATGGATATGACAGGCCGATATGTAGGTGGGGGTAGGAAGGTAGATAGGCAAACAGCTGAATTCCATTTGGATTCCATGAATTGTCACATCTGCACACTCCGGTATGTTGACCTATTGTGATGTCATCATGAATGACCACACCACAATCCTCCGCTGACGTCTTACCTTCTTTAAACCAACTGATGTCAAGCCAATGTCTTTTTGTCCCTCGATACAGGTTGTGCAAGAGGTGCAAGTTCAGCTTGAAAAAGAACGCAAAAAGAACAAGGAGCTGTCATTAAATGCAGTCAAATTGAACGGCATCATCAAGACAGGTCATGATGCCCTGACCCAGGAGCAACAGTTGGTGCATAAACTACAGGAACAACTGGAAACACGATCTGTGGTAGGTTAACCCTTCTCTCGCCTCATTGCTCCTACTGTCAGTTGGTGTGGGCCGTCAACTTTTATTTGATGACATACTTGTGTGATTTCAGGACCCACTGTTTTCAAAATAAAGCAACAGTTGTGACTAATGCTAATGACTAATACAAGTGATTTATTCTAATGTCATGGTTAACGCTTTTTTCATTTTTGTAACTAAATATTTGTTGGTGTACACAATTTAAAATAACATTAATGTTCTTTCAACTCCTTTGCATCTATAAAACCCAACTACCCCTTTCTATTTTATATCATCCATCTTTTTTTTTTTGTGTCCTGCTTTTATCCTCTCCTCCCCTTGTCTCTGTCTATGCTCAACTACTAATGGATGTTGTAATAACAACATAGAAAACTTTTGATGATGAGGGTGTGAACTTTAAGTGTTGGCTTGTTTCAAAGTGCTGTTTTATATTCCCCCCTTTGAAAGTAAATTTAATTCATTAACATTTTAATGTTGTGAACTTTTGCATGTTGTGATATTTTTACTCCTCAGGCGTCTGGCATATCAGAAGCAGAAGAAGCAGAGCAGGTAATAAAACATTCTTAGATTTTTAAACATTTCTGTGGGGTTTTCAACAAAATGATTTTAAAAAAGTGATTTATCATTTTATGAAAAATGATGTTTGCAGTGCGCATCCTTCAAAATGATTGAGTTGATTTATTGTAAAGCTATTCGTTCAACACTTTCACTTCAATCTTCATGCTTGTTTCTTTTTTTTGGTATATTTTGTTGTTGTAAAGTTTACTTCAAAATCATTCATTACTTTTACACATGGCCTTTCATTATTTCCTCCCTTCATATATTCCCTCTTCACTTCATTTACTGCATTAGATTGTTTATGTTATCATCTCTAAAGTGAGCAAGACATTTGCTTCTTTCTTTTTCTATGTTTGTTTTTTTTTAACAATATTGTAAAAGTGTTTAAATATTTTGTAACAATTTGACTCGCCAATGACATTTCTTTTTTCTTTTTAAAGATATTGTAAAATTATTTTGATATTTGGTAATGATAATTATTTTTACTGTGCACCTTTATTTTATATTATTATCAAGTTGGAACTGTACAAACTATGATGAAAAAGAATATAAAATATATCAAATATTTTATAATCTGCGGGGGGGAGGAGGAGGAATAGGACTGGGGAAAATATCTGCTGACTCTCTTTACCGATTAATGACAAAAGTGTAAATGCATATCCATCCATTATACGATGTTTCAATGAATTGTGAAAATAATCTCTTTTTCTCTACTTTCTGACATTTATTGTACTTCACACTTTTTTTCATTTTCCAATTTTCTCACGGGTATAATTTAAGTGGGGTGGTGTTGGGGGTTGGGGAAGTAAGTTGAAAATAAATGTTTAAAGAAGAATAACTTTAGAGAGATGTGGTCTTACTTTTTGTTTTGATTTTGGTTCTGTTTTTTATTGTCGCTCGATATGTCCTGCTTATATTTTTTAGTCCTTCATCCCATGTGCTTAAATCAAATCGGGAGAAAATTATGACCTTGTGTTCGCTATGCTGTTAGTGTAAAAAACGGCATTAAAAGGGAATTTTTGTTTGCAATTTGTTTTGATTTTACAATGACAGACAAACTCATCCCCTTTAACAGTTGTTTCCTAACATTACTTACATTTGATCTTTTTGTTGACGTTTAAAAAAATCAAAAAATCTGTAGCTACGCATTAAACTCTTGGAAAAACAAAAACATTTGGAGAAAGAAATGTCTGCAAACAAGCAACTGAGTGAACGACTGGTGAGTCAATTATTTTCCGGATAATATTTGTAAAAGTTAGGATCAAAAATCGTAAATATATTTGAATAATTTATAAAAAGACGAAATGTTAAAAAGTTCATATGTTACCTATTACGCGAGTCCTGCCACTTTAATCGTCTTTATGTCAAATTATTTTTAGGGGCGATTAACTATTCAAATGGTGGTCCCCTAACATTGCTATGCAGTATTATTAGATGAAACAACATTTTTAAAAGTAAAGTCACATATTTACAGTCTGCACATCATAATAATATTTACATATACAGTACAGGAAAGATTACTTTGAAATGGCAGATTAACTTTCAAGATAAGATTTTTGATAAACTTTTTCAACCAAGCATAGGGTTTGATCTTATAAAAACAAATTTTATGTGTGTGCTCTGGAACTATTCTCTTTGAAAATTTATTAATTCAGTGATACCCATTATTATCATTTAGGCACAACTTGGCGTGCTGGTGAGTTAACGCTTGACACATTTATTAATCCAAGAGTGGTGAACGGTTCCCCATTGGTACACCCTAATCTTAAACTAGTGCCCTGTAAAAAGCTTTCATTTGTAAAACAGTGGCAAAGTAATTAACTGTTAAATATATTTGATCCAATCGGCTTTCAAGAGCCTAATTACTGTTCTTCCACTTTATGGCGCTTTCTGAATTGCACCATTACAACGAATTGCTATCCCAATTTGTCTTATTTGAACCAATATTGCTGTCTTTGCGTTGGCATTGTTTTGGTTTGCTTGTAGTTTTAAAATGTTTGTATGTAGTGGCTTAAAACACTTCATTAGTAAGAGCTTCTAAGTGATTTTTCTTAATGACTGTGCAAGCAATGGTTTGAAATTTTATGTTTCATTGGAGGAATTGAGAAAGAAGGCACAAAGATTCACATTAGCTTTGTTTTCTTGTTTGAAAGAGAGAGAAAAGGATGATAAAACATCCATCAGTTTTGACCCCAGTTGCTAAAAACGTACTAATTCAAATTTCCGTAAAGAGACAAAAAAAATTCAGAAAAAGAAAATCAATTCATCATCATCATATTTATAATAGTATTTTCCACAAACTACTATATTAAGTTTTTGATGTCACGGTTTATGTAACCTAGCTTCTTTTTTTCTTATATCGACACATTTCTTTGGTGTATGAGTAGCACATACATTAATAAAGTCGTCCCTTCTTCAAAATAGTGAAACAGCATACTCAATTTGATTTCCCTACCCTTTTCAGTTTCATTTTTGTAGATGTAAACTTTCAATTCTGTTTATTTTTACAAAAGGGTCTACACAAATGAGGTTGGATTTGTTTTGTTTTGGATTTTTTTTTTGGTTGGTTTGAAATATATATTTACTGCAAACAACTTTTCCCCTTGACATTAATAACCATTATATCATAAACCCTCTCCAAAGTGTCCCCCCCAAGTCCTCCACCTTTTTATGGAAATTGGTTTTCAATAGGTCATCTCTGGTGACAGTCATGCTTAGAATTATTTGGGTTTTTTTCTTTTTTTTCTGTCTTTTATTAATCTTTTTTTATGTGTCTTTTCCATGGTTCCTTGCACATGTATTATTATGCCTAACACATTCCGTATGTTTCTCTCTCTGTGATCTTATTGTTTTCTATGATTATGGCTATGGCTATGTATTGAGGTTTTCTTGGGTTTTGGTTTCTTGTGTCTATGGGTCTCAATTGTTGTTTTGATTTTGTTTTTTTTCTATGGCTTTGTAATTGGTTTCTACTAGTCTCAAGTATTTGATTATATTATCCATTTATTTCTATTAGTCTGAATTGTTTTCTTGTCTATGGCTCTGTATTATTTGATTGGTTGCTATCGGTCTAAACTATTTCATTATTCTCAATATATGGTGTGGACAGCTTGCTTTTTCATGTAAATACAAGGTGTCCGGAAATTATCAGGGGAGATTACTCAAAGGGTATGGGTTAGAATAAAGTGTTTTTCGTCATCTGAACCTGTTTCATCATCATGTGTTACTAGTAAATATTTTGTTCACTTTCGAAGTTTTAAAAGATATTTTCCGGACACCCTGTAAAAAAAAATTGTTTTGATATTCCACAAAGAATTGTATTTTTTTCAAATACATAAGAGCACAGGCAGGAGTGCATTCTGAATTCATATTTAAATGTGGGAACTATTTCTTCACTCATCTGTTTCTACTATGCAAAGTGCGATTTTATCAGATGGGTTTATTTTGATATATGTATATATGGTTTCTTTTATTTTTGCCCGTCTTCTTTCCTTTTTCCATTCCCATGTATGCCTTAGCAACCATTCGTCTGAAGCCCATGTCCAATGTTGAGTTGTACAAATGGCACCTGCATGCAAACCTGGTCACCAACCCAAGAGATCCATATTTGTATGCAGGTGCAAGGGCACTGCTCATGGCTCAACTCAGGAGCTTGTCTGAGACACATGAAAATTATGTCTTTCAGTTATTCAGACATTTTCTCTGAGATGACACCCTTAAAAGGTTGTGAAATGAATGCTTTCTTCTATTTCATTTGGCTGATTCACATGAGCAATCAATCTTGAAGTTGTCAGTGATTGTTGAAATTGAAATCTTTAAAAATGAGTTGAAAAGAGCTCTTGCCCATATATAGTCTTGCCCCATTCCCTACCACCTCTATAATCTGAAACCCACAATTCTTCTTTTTTTGTTGTTACAAGACTAAGATAGATATCTTTGGAATTTTGTGCTAGCCTTTTTATTTGCCATTTTAACTCACTTGCTACAGGCCTATTTTCCTGTGCACAAATACTCAGTTCTGGTCAATTTTAGGCTCAGCCTTCACTGATTCTTGAGTATGTTGTGTCGATTACAACAAACAATTTAACTATCTCTTATGGTTTTCTTTTCACAAATTAAAAAGATGATACATTTCCAAACCATTTTGTAGAGAATATCAGTGTGTATATGGAGTCTATATTGTTGTGCTTGAATTGTTTCTATGATGACTGTTCATGCCTCTAAGTGATAAATATTGAATCAGGGTTTTGGAAATCACAGTAGGCTGATCTCCCGCTTGCCTTAAAAAATCTTGATCTATAGTGTCCTCAGCCAGACACAGAGCTGGTCCCAACACTGTTTAATCATGGTACTGAAGGGAACCAATAACAACAAAGGTTTCGGAAATATAAATATAATCGGCATGAAAGATTTTAAATTAATGTCCGCTGTCATGGTTGATTACATTCCGTAATTTTGTTTTGTTTTCCAAGAATTGCCACTTGGAACAAGCTCTACAAATTCAACAGCTATTTAAAACACTAGGTGCGGGGAAAGTTACACAAGTGCTAAGCATGGTGCACGCACCTGTTGCGCGACTAGCAAGGTTGCAAAATAATCAATACTACTATCCCACGGGAATCTTTACTAGTACTATGGGGTAAAGAAAGCTCTCCTGCGGCAGGTGTGCAATCTGTAGCAAGTGAGTTAGAAAAGGGCTCTTCATAAAAATATGAACTAACCTGTGTTTTTATATTTCTGTGGCATATGTTTCAAAATAAAACATATTCTTTTTTCTCTTTTTTAAATGATATATTTTGACTTGATTTTTTTTTGTCATTGCATAAAACTCATCTCTCTTCCACAGTTCTGTAAACTTATGAAGGAGACCGGAAATATCTGCTCTTTATGCATAAAATTCAAAATCATTGTTTAAAATTATATTCTTTCATATTTGACAGTCGTGTATTATTTGGGTTTTTTAAAATGACTACTTCAAGGACAAGGAAATGTAACAATCTATTTAGCTTGAAATTAACAAGTTCTTTTATGTCTCTTCTCTGACAGGCTGGGGCTGGTACCACCAAGGAAAATGGAACCTCTGTGTAAAGAAGTTGTGTCGTCTAGTGATTTACCATCTCCAACACCAAGTATCGCCAAATACATCACTGGATATCTTTTACTTAGTATAGGGAACAACAGTGTCATCATTCATAAACCATTGAGGACATTATATAGTTACAGTATGTTTTTGTATTTATGCTTATTGATCATTAGGCAAATGAATGAAAAGATTGCCACAAATCAAATGGTTTATCTAATTAAAACCTCATATCACCGAGTATGTCAAGTCATCTAATTTGTAAAAAGTTGTGATGAGTATGTTGATTGTAATACATTATACAATGCATGCAAATTTAATTATCTATTCGTAGCCTGTTGCCTGTCTTTCTTCATGCTGTTAATATAGCTCAAAAGTATTTTTATTTTATTTCAAATGTTGTTTTAGCTTCTGTTAATGCTCTGCGCTTAATCTACTTTGGGAAACTATTTATTATATTCTTCTACCTGAAGTAAAGAAATAAACATTTCAAATACCTCTCAACAAATTTTGAAAACTTGCTTTAGATGTCCCTCTTTTTTTTTCTTTTTTTTTTTTTTTTCTTTTTTTTTCTTTTTTTTCTTTCTTTTTTAAAACTTTTTTTTGTGACTTTCTTTTTTCTTTGCTTGGGGTGATGGTAACATGACAAAATCTTTGTTCAGTTCCTGTTGTAGACTTAGCCGTCCATCGAAAGCCGTAGTTGACATTCATGCCGATGTTTTTGCCATTAAATTTAGTTTGTCATAATGAAGCTTGTTGTGCGAGGTCCTCGTGCCTGTCAAATGAAAATGAGACGGGCACAGGTGAACAAAATGTGATCTCCCTCCTCACAGGCTTGTTGAATTGAAAGAAAATATTGACTTATTGTTGATCAATGAATTATTGTATAATTGGTGGAGGGATTTGAAAACATGAATGATTCACAGTTCTCTTTATTGATTGTGTTACTTTCATATTGTACTTATTTAAACCTACCAGGTTCTTTTCCGTCTATGATATTGATATTTTGATAAAAGTGCCGATGACAATTCAAGTAATTTTTTTTCATTTTGATCTCTACTTCAAATGAATTCAATCACTTAACCTTTGGGATTTATTTTAAAAAATCATTGATGGTATTTGAAATGTCGAAGACTGTCTGAAAAACACACAGATGTTTTGTGAACAAATGCTAAAAGTTATTTTAAAAAAGAGAGCGCCTTTACGATTGGTTTTTTGGGTTTTTTTTAAACAAAAAGACAAAAACAAAGCAGCAGAAGAATTCTAAAAGTATTTTTTTTAAACATACTTGATGCACTTATTGTTTTCATTATATGGTAGGAACTTAACGTGTATGCTTGTTATTTGAGGATAACAGGCCCAGATGTTATTTGTAGAGATAAATAACCAAAATAGATACCCACTATGTACAGTCAAATCTCTTTATACTGCCTCCCACTATACCGTTATTCAAGTTTCCTGACACTTTTTGCCATGATGCAGATCAGACAGTATACCAAAGACAGTGTTTCAACCTGTTATACCATCATCGGTCAACTATTTTTCACATTCTACACAAAAATAGTAAATGCCTGTTATGCCATCAAATCTTATCACCAGCAGGTTGCTGGCACAACTGGCAGGGTATAGTATCACTTAACAAAGCAAGACCTCAGTAAATTCAAAGCACACCTGATGCCGAAGACTTGTCTTTTTGATTGGCGTTATTGATTGCGCTGTTTGGCAGTGCATTGATTAAGCAGGGTTTCTGTTATCTTACTTATCAGTGTAATAGCTCTCTTGAAGATTTTTGTTATAATTATGTCTAATGCTATATTTTACCATCCAACTTTGATATGGCCCTAAAGTTGGCGATATAACAAGGTTTTACTGAATTTGTTTGGGTTTTGTTTTTTAGGTGGTAGGAGTTACAGTTCAGCAATAGGCAGTGGTCAGCCATTATGATTATTTACAGCATTTGTTTGATAGTTGAAAGACCTTGTTGATTTAAATCAGATCACTAAAACGCTAATTTCTTCTACACACGGAATCATCGTAAATATGTTAAACAGGATTTGTCAACGTTGATTTCAAATTCATTTTTTATTCATCAGCTTTTGTCATCTCACCTAGAATTATGCTGTAAGGAGAATAAAATGTACTGTCATCAGAGAATCAATAATCAATATTTTAAATGTAATGGAATATAGTCTTATGTTACTTTCAGATGCCCCCTTCATTAATTTCAAAAATAAATTCTGTATGTTAGTCTACATATATTGTTCATATGATTATGATGTGCAAATCGTCTTTGCGTGGCTGTAAAATTAATAAGACTTTTAAAAGTGAGCCTGGCCGTTGTTTAATTTTTAACGATTCAATTTCGTTTTGTCATCATCAAACAAAAAAGAGCAAAGTAGTGTACATGTTTATCAGAATTTGATTCTGAAGGCATTCACGAGATAAATCCATGACGTATGTTAATGATTCCTGCCATATAGGACCCTTATCATGTTGTTCCAGTTAATGACTTGCCTATCTTGAATTTAAACTTTCTTGATTCGCCCATGTTATCTTTTTTGGATCTGTTCTAATATTATATTTTTATTTTGTGATCAGTGACTGTACTTTGAGATAAATACATGGTCTTTTCAGCCCTTCTTAAAACACTTTTATCCTATATAGCACCAGGTACTTAAAAAAAAGGCTAGGGTGTAGTGGATCACACTCTTCTTCTGGGTGAGGATGTTCAGGGTTCAAATCCTTGTCGGGAAGGATTTTTTTCTCTTGATCTCCAGTTTCCAAGGCTCTTGCTTTGATGTGGCTTTACGTAGACAATTTTATTTTTATATGTCAAAACTTGGATGTGTCCTAGGTTGTGGAATGACTAATTACACAGAAAAAAATATGGAACTCTGTTACAAACAGTTTTCTATCAGGAATTGTAATGAAGCTTGCTTATTGTGCAATGAAAATTTACTGCAATATTACTTTTTTAGTATAAATGGGAAAGTCAGGGACAATAACGTAAAAGGTGTTGTTCTTGATGATTTCTGAAACGCAAAATTAACTAAAACAGCTTTTCCTTTCATGTAAAATTTATCTTTTGTTGCATGCATTGTGATATTATTATATTGAATTGAATGAATGTCGTTGGAGAAGTCACGGATTCATCCAAGGCTTTCTCTTTCATGTCCTAGTCATGTTCCACTCATAATACCAGGGACAACTAACCTCTGTGATTCTTTGAACACGGTAATGCATTACATGGTATTAAGGGTCTCGTTTTTACTTGAGACGCACAAAAAAAATCAACCAAATATGGACAACAAAACACGTTTTGGAAAATCACCACCCATGTATTTATCCTCTCCACTGATATTAGTAGTACTTATATTGCAGTACTGTGTTGATGACTAAAAAAAAAAGATTTTAGTCTTGTTTTAGGTGAGCTGATAGATGCAGGACAATGCAGTTGTCACTCTCTTTTTAAAACCTAGGCTTTTGCTTTTGTTGTTACTAAAACAAGTAGCCCCCCTCCCTCCCTCCCCCCAAAAGCATTGTGACCCACTTAGATAACAGGATGTGTTTTTCTTTCTTGACAGTAATAATGAATTATTTGATATTCCTGGTGTTTCATCATAATAATTGTTTTGTTATTGTTTTACCGTTTGTTGGCAAGACAATCCTTCATCGGGTATAATTTTAACACTACAACGGGGCCAAGAGTGAAGGGTTTTGCAATTGCCGTCATTGATAATATATTATTATTATTATAAGAATGCGTTTTTGTTGTCTTTAAATGCTTTCATCCATGGCAAAGTGGATTGGACTTGTCTCAAGGCTGCCTTGATGTTACATGTACCGCTATATGTCCTTTTGGTTAAGATCTATTTATTGTCCAAGTTGAAATGCTTGAATTCCAAGCCATGATTGTGTCTCATCAGTTACTGGAATCTTATCTGTATTCTATGGCTTCTTAGTATATTAATAACAATACATATTCTTTATGCTCTTACATAACTTGCAAAATATACATTAGCGTGTCTATACATAATATATACATCTACCAATCGCTGTCTTTGTTCATATAACCTCACATTTTGATGAAATTATAATTTCGTCAACTGTTATGATTTTATTTTGTGCATCATTATATTAAATCTATTACGATAATACCCTTGTTGTTGTAAATCTTTATTAATTACCAACATAAACAAATTCACTTCATGCTGAAGGTACAAAGATTGAAAAAAACAACTACAGGTTCAAACATGACCAAAAAAATGTAAGTGAAGAAAAGAAAAGTAAGAAACAATCAAGACTGAAACTGATTATTTTACATCACTGAGCTTCACTACTTGATAGTCTGTTGCACCAGAAAAAACAAAACTACTACACTTTTAAAAAGCCGGACTCCTTTTTCCATGTAAGGGACTCAAGACTCCTGTCTCTTACAAGAAGTTTCCAAAATCAGATTTGTTCAATGCATCCATTCAGAGTGTTGAATTGCTAATAAGTCGCTATCATGGGTATCTCCCAAGATAAATGGCACAAGCGCAAGAAGACTGGTGGTCGCATGATCCAGGTCCGTAAGAAGAGAAAGTATGAACTTGGAAGACCACCAGCAATGACCAAGGTAGGAATTTTATAATAATAATAATATTAATGTATTATATAAGTTATAAGAGAAGAGTGAATTAATGAGGTTGGGTATGGCAGTTTATGAGAGTGAAGTCAATGTTCAATTCGAATTTAAAAAACGTGTTAGTGAGTGTAGTGTTGAGTGTTGTGGGAATGCTCTCCCCAGTCCCAGTCCACCCAGGGCCAGAGTGTGTGAGAGTGACCACCACTAGTTAGAGTCAGAGTACTATACACTATACTATACTAATAGTACTAGACTAATACTACTAGGGACCCCGGTGAGAAAATTCAAATCTTGAAATATGTCTAAATCTTAAATTTAAATGAAAATTTCAAATATGGGCATGGGCCACAGGTTTCGACAGTTTCGTGACCAATCTAGATGAATATATAAATAGAGCCAGTGAAACCAAGAAGAAATCAATTTTATTTCTACTTCTACCCTAATTTCAATAAATATAATCATCAGTATCAGTAGTTACTGTTACGGACAATAATTTCATGTCTAATACTAATAAATATTTGACTGTAAGTTAGTGTTAACAACAAACAGTGCATCCATTTTTAGAACCGAAACAAGCAGAGTACGTAGTAAAATAAGTTAGTTTGTGTAAACTTCACAAAACTGGGCCAATGGCTGAAGCAGTGAAGGAAGCAGTATCTGAGTCTTGATGAGTCGGTACTAAAAATAGTATAGAGGCCGCGATTTTGATTGGAGCAATATGATATGATATATCTATAATTATAGTCTGCCGATAAAATCCAAAATGGTAGGTAGGCACTTTGACTTAGACTACTTAGGCTTAGGGTAAATGTACGGTTTAGGTATATTTATTCCCATTGGTCTAGTATCGCAATCGTTAATATCGCTATGAATAGCCACCCCGGTGAGTCACTGCGCACATGCTTTGCGCAGTCATTACAGCATATGACCTAACAATGCACTCCTTCGACGCCTTTGTTCAAAGTCCATGTTGGCTATTTTTAGGTTGCTACGGTGTTTGTGAATGGATTTTGACCAA
>JARFNW010001811.1:0-15544 GCA_031763155.1 Dirona albolineata | reverse complement strand
AGAGCGAGAGAGAGAGAGAGCGAGAGCGAGAGAGAGAGAGAGAGCGAGAGCGAGAGAGAGACAGAGAGAGAGAGAGAGAGAGAGAGAGAGAGAGAGAGAGAGAGAGAGAGAGAGAGAGTATATATTATAATACATATGCATATCAATATATTATATACACGTACACATTCACAAATATATATACCGGAGTTATAAGTGCATGTCTGTGTGTATACTGTATACCAATATCCCTGAATGCATAAAAGCGGCACCAGGTAATGACGGTGAACAGAGAATAGCTGGTAAGAAAGACGTGGCATGATGGTAGGTACATAGAAAAACATTGCAATGTCAGTCAGAGGGAGATAGTAAACAAGAATTATAGAAGTAGAAAAGAAAAGAAAAAGAGAAAAAAAGATTGCCAAAGGAGATTGTCTGTCCCACATCACTGACAACAAAAACGAGGAAGACGACCGTTGTCATTGCCCGCGCCACTACAGTAAATAACGAGGGCGTGTTGACACAATATTCAACACAACCAAACCCAGTTAAAATGCGGTGTAAAAAAAGTAATGTTATTATCATTATTATTTTTATTATTATTATTATCATTGCTATTATTATTATTATTATCATCATCACTATTATATTCATATAAAAAATATGGATTGCTTGTGTGGTGAGCACTTGACAATGACCAACATAAAAATATTGCATTTACATAACATCTCAAATAAAAGATACTTTCAACCAAGAATGGAAAGTAAAAACTTCTAGTCTTTAACCCCATGACCCAATTTTAACTACCATTTTTCGACTACGAACTGGACATTGCCGCCTTCACTACCACACGAACAAATTGAAAGTGGTACAGTTCCCAGTCTGCCTATGTGAAAAGCAGCCAACAAACTATGCATCACTAGCTACATACAGTGGTGCCCACTGCTTGAAACACACAGAAAGACCATGTACTATGGACCAGTGAGGCCCCTCTGCTGGAGAAACTATGGACCACCAAAGAACAACTCCTGCAGACGACAGCGTTTGTGGTCATGGCAGGAATTGCCATATTATGAAGTATAAAGACATTGATAGTGAACGACGAGAAGAAGAAGAAGAAGAAGAAGAAGAAGAAGAAGAAGAAGAAGAAGAAGAAGAAGAAGAAGAAGAAGAAGAAGAAGGGAAATATCGGGCAAACTCACAATCATCACCATACTCTAAGCGCTTAACAGTAGCACGTTTGACCCAGGAAAGCAACTGGGTTTATTTTTGCTTTTATATTTATTTATTTTTTGCTTGTTTGTTTTTGGTTTTAAACATTATATTTGCAATCATGTATAACTGTTTGCCGTCAAAGTAAATTTCGCCCCCACCACCTCTCCTCCCCGAAAAAAGCAAAATCGAACAAACAAACAAAACAAAACAATATGTTTTCATTAACGTGTAAAAGCGTTATCATTTTATTTTACCCATCCTCATATTCGACTTTTTAAAAACCATTCAATTGAACGCACAAGCGCGTTTCGCTGGCGACGCACCCAAATCATACTCATAACCAACAGCAGAACACCCCCTCCCCCCCACGCCACTACACACAAAACAAACACCACAACACAATGTACCAAACAACAGTAGTACACATCAAACAATACACTACAACACGCCAACAGTAAAACACCCCACCCCCCCCCCCCTTTTCACCCCCATAAAACAACACACCAACAGTGGAGCGAACAAACAAACGAAAACCCCCACCAAAACACAGCGCACCAACCAACAGTTAGTAGTAGTAGTACACATCAAACAATGCACAACATCATGCCAACAGTAGAACACACACACACACACACACAAACAACACAACACACCAACAGTAGAACGAACACATACACACAAACCAACCAGCAAAACACAACACACCAACCAACAGTAGTAGTAGAAGTAGTAGTAGTAGTAGTAGTAGTAGTAGTAGTAGTAGTAGAAGAAGTAGTAGTAATAATAGTAGTAGTAGTAGTAATAGTACACATAAAACAATACATAACAAAGCACCAACAGTAGAACACACACACACACACACAAACAAAACCATACACCAACAAACCAAATAAAAGAACAAAACACAACACACCAACCATCAGTAGTACACACCAAACAATACACTACAACTACAACCGTGACACACCAACCAGCGGCCACACAAACTCACAAACAAGAACACACACCATTCCACTTTTCTTCTTTCTTCCTCAATAAAACCAGGGCGTTTGTTATCGGCTGGGTGGGAGCTAGTGTAAACAACAATAACCGATCCCTGATCTATAAATAGTCTCAGCCAATCAGAGCTCGACGCCTCGGGCCAACTACTCACACGGGTAAACAAAACGGGATTACATGAAGAAGTCAAACTGGATTGATCCATCCGTCCTCACACCCTCTTAAACAACCCCCTCCCCCCCCCCCCTCCTTTCTTTCCTCCTTTTCTTTACACCCCTCTCCTGCACCTCACCCCCCCCCCCTTCCATTTGCTCCTACTACTACTACAACTCTTTCCAGAATGGTTTGTAACAATTTATGGTAATTTTTAGTTCAATCTCTCTCCCCCCCCCCTCCTCTCTCTCTCCCTCTCTATATATATATATTTTTTTTTTCTTCCCTCCTTTTTTTTGTTTGTTTTGATTCGCATTAAAAAGAACCGATTTAATCGATATCATTCTGATGATTTGCTACACTGACCCCTTTGCACTGGTTAGGCACCATTCCACTATAAATTGGATGGAATACTGTAACTACTGTAGAACTGGGTGGGTGGGCGTAAGGGGGAAAGGGGGGGGGGGGGCACAACTCTATTGAAGGATACTTTACAAACACGCGTGCGTGATCTCACGTGCATTCTTATCAAAATTGGGTGCGGAGTTCCAGATAGACGGGAGTCTTGTCTTGTATATTATTTTTATTATTATCTTCCGTCGACTCTCTACTAAAATTGCCTAAACACTTTAACTATAGCACGGACATTGGGTTGTAGAAGGTAAGTAATCAAAACACTTGAATTCATCATCACAACCATTACAGTCCTCACTCCCTCCCGCCCCACCCCGCGCGCCACTCACCACATCCCAATCTCATTCATGTTGCAGCACTTGTGATTGTTCCTTGTTAATTGTCGGCGTATGACAAAGGCCTTCCGTTGAACCTTCGTTGTTTTTGTGTTGTCAATTACTGACGAATGAATAGGACGCGTCTTTTTTCAAATTATATTATTCCCTTTAATTTGGCGTCACTATTCGGAAATTACCGATTTTGGTGGCACGCCGCCTTCACTTCGATGCACTTCTTCAGATCGGCAACTTCTTATTTCATTATCTAGCATTTCGTCGCCTTATTTTCAAAAAATAGAACAGAGTGCCTTTGGGTTATTTTCAATCTAATGGATTTCCTCTATTAATTAACATACTCTATATATTTTTTACTCACGTAAAAACAGATTCGGCAGGACATCATAAGGGCCTACTACTACTACTACCAGGGCATCGACACCAATTTAGCCTACTAGTGTATCGACACCAATTTGCGTGACAGGATTGGTACAAGCTACACAATCAACATACTCTACATACACAAGGTGGACGGCAGAGGACAGATCAACCTATAGGAAAATGATCGACAATTTGAAGACCAGCACTCGCCACGGATGGTGAACACAACAATGCTTTTCGGTGCACTAAGTTCAAGACATCGATGAGTTTATTTCTCTCTCCCTCCCCTCCCAATCACTCTATCTATGGATTCGGACTCATAGACTTGACCTCACTAATTCCCCAGCAGGTCGAGTAGGTCAAAGTCCTTTTCAACTCAAAGGGGAGCATACATCCAATATGAATGTAAATATAATAATAAATGGCATTTATACAGCGATTATCCACGATCATCATCACCATGCTCTAAGCGCTTTGCAGAAGCACATTTACCCCGGGTAAGGAACGGGACACTCAACACGTAATACGACAAACGTTGCCTGTTCGGCGCGAATACAAAAGTATACAAGTATATAGCACGTATCCATAGGAATAAATGCTATTTACACTTCACAATAACAAACAACAAAAAAAGGATTCTCTAGCAGTAATAGTAATAAAGACGCCAACGATTTACAAGTGCTCGCACTCAAATAGAAATGACCAAAAGGCGCATCATACTGGCGTATATTCTCACACCCACAATGCACTTTTGAATATTAAATTTCTCTCACTGTATGAAAAAAAAAACCAAACAACACTTTTACATTGTAGTTGCACTGAGCAAGCCCTAATTCTATATTATATTATCTTTAATGAAAACTGAAACTTTCTTGATCCCCGTGATTCGAAGCTGCAACATCCATTACGGTACCATGCATTGCACCCCGGCGTCGGTGGCCAGCTTCGAATCCTGGCAATGCTACCTACCGATGTTGAGTCCTTAGGAAAGACAAAACACATATTTTTCTTCACTCCACCCACGTTCGGAGTGAATGCATACCCCGCTGAAGGCAGAGAAATATATTGTCCGAATGACAGGTCTTACAACGGGCTGCTCTTTACTTCATACCCCCTCCCCCCCCCCACCCCCAGGGAGTTGACAAGGATAATGGACGACTGACGTGGCCTGCTAGTGGGGGTAGTAAACAATAAATGACCACCATGCAAAGTCTGCGAGCTTGTACTTGTACGGGGATATGGACTATAAACCCTTCATTATATTTATTAATGTCTTCCCGTTCTGTGCCCAGCCCGCACGCACGCACAGACCCTACCTAAACCGATATAGCACATTTTGGCACCATTAATTGCACCATTTTATTGCAGTGATTCTTATACTCAAAAACATTCTATTATTGTTTTCCCGTTCTCGGGCCCGCCAACGCAGACCACACCTAAACTGATATATAGCACATTTTGGGCACGATCTAACTGCACTGATTTATTATACTTATGCACTCAAAAACATTCCGTGATTATCACGGTGTGAGTGTGATTAAATGCAAAATGGTTTTGTGCGAAAGTGTGCTAACACAGTTTACATGCGGTCTGTGAATTGAATACGGGCCCTGATCATTCCAAGCACGATTTTTGACACAATGTCCATCCCGAACTCTCTTCTGCCAAAGACGGAAATAAATAATTCTGCAAGTACACGTCAGTCAGGGCCTTTAATTAACACATCCCAATGATGTGTCATCTTTTCCACCCTGCCCCCCCCCCTTTTTTTACACCCACACCCTAACGGGAATCCCCAAAAGAGTCACCGACCCTGCACTTTGAAACGTCAGTGAGGTTGTCCTTCAGACTTTGTTAATCCAATATGATATATTATGATACAAGCAGCTACCTTTTCAGGTCATAGGGCACCCTTTGAAGACATAATATCAAATCATGTCAGCTAATTAATAGCGGCAGGTTGGGGGGTGGGGGAGTATGTGTGGAGATGACTATGTTGTGATTATGACAGACAAAACAAAAAAAACAACCCCCAAAAAACAAGCGACCTGAAGTGTGCACTAAATCAAAATGACAATTTAACATTAGGTCCCCAGGGACAACTTGGATATAATCTCAGTGTTAATGTAATTAAAGGGTCATAATATGTCAGTCACAAGAAACAAATTGGTAGAAGAAATAGTTCAGCATTTTAAAAGTGACATAGAGACAGAATTGAAGATTACCAGTAACCACGGCGTGGCAAGACGAAAAGACATTATATATATATTCATATTGATCTAGTTCTCATAGTGTGATCGTATTCAAAAACTCAAAGAATGTGGATTATTAAGATGATCAGGCAGTTTGGGATGCCTGGACCTTTACAACAAGATTTCAATATATGTGTAATTGAACAGGGGGAAACATAACATTATATAATAAGATAATATATATACAACTATTACGCAGTGGTTGGGGCAAATGCATGACTTGCCATTATTAACGTTTTTGCACCATTAAGGACAGAACATGGAACTTATCCCAACACTACTGGGCGAACTTTCTGAACTTGATCAACAAACAAATTATCAATAGTAAAGGTGTCAATCCTATCACACCAAGTATCAATCATGTCAAAAAGATGATTTATTCAAATCAAGGCAGAGCTTGGAGAGGTTTGTCAGTAATGTCAGATAAAATATAAATAAAATCAGACCCCCACCACCCCCAATAATCTTGATCCAACCCCCCCCCCCCAAAAACAAACCCCCACAAAAGTGTTGAGCCAAGAAAATTTAAAAACGCCTATTGCCAATATAAATCACTTGGTGCCGTGTTGTATTGTGGATGACGCTTTACTTGTTTCTGAGCTTTTTTTCTTATTACATCCTTTAGACAAGGTGCCGCAAATATATTAATATATATATATATATTTTTTGCATTTATCAATACAAAACAGAGACAAAGAATATTATTTTAAAAAGTATTATCAGATGTCAATCTTGATTATTCTTTTCCCTTGTGTACTTTTCCGATAACTTTACTCATTATGTTTTCATTTTGCCCTGTGCATAGTGTCACTGAATACATTTTTAAGTAGGCATTAGATTATAAATGAATTATTATCATCATTACTATTATTCTATTAGAATTAAAATAATATCAAATAATCTTTTTATTTGTCAACTGAAGGGGTTCCACATGTCAAACATGACGTCAGGGACAGATACATAGGGTATTTAATTTTTTTTCCAGAGCAGCATCCGCAAGAACCAAGGGTCTACTCATTATTACTTAGTAACTGCAGTGGGCTCATAATCGCTTTGTTTCTTTGACACACCATCCTTTAATATGATCTGTTCATAACATCTGACAACAATAATATGACAAAAAATACGATTTTAAACATTTTGAAAAGATATGAAATGTAAATATAAATAATCGTTGATGTATACTATTGTTCAAAACTTTGTTTGTTTCCAAAAATAGTCTGTCATTCATTCAACGTTTACAACAGACTGATATTTGTATCAAAACATAATATATAAAATGCAACATAATATGAAACAACAAAAACGTAACAAAAATGTAACATGATGCTTGATAAAAAAAAACTTTAATTGCATTTTTATCAATTGAAAACAAAATCCCAAATGAGTCAGATGTTTTTTCATCCTATTTATGTAAAGCTCATTAGATTTGAGAAAATAGAGATTGAATTAGATAATCGATATCAAATTTTAATTGCGTAAGAGAGAGAGAGAGAGAGAAAAAATATAACTTACAATAATATATTCAGTGAAAGCAGTTCATCAGGCCAAATAAAATGAAACTTAGGTCTGATGGAGAGGTATTTTTATATTGGCCATGAAAATTACTTACAATAGAGCTTGACAAAATAATAATAATATATTATAACTAGACTACAACTGAACATTTATAATCCCTGTAGCTAAATCACGATCTTCTACCATATATTTCAATTGGAGTACCACATGTGGTACTTACTATTATAGTAAATGCATGCAACGATTGGAGCTTTTATCAAAGTCAGTTAAAGACCCAGGCATCTTTGGATTGGTTTCTATAGGTAGTGTTTGAAACACTGCGACGCGGGGAAAAAGTTTGAAATTGCCGTTTCAGATTTCTTATACTAGGGCGGTTTCCTTTTGTTGTCATCAACAACAAAAGGGAAAAAAATATATTTAAAAAGATACTTTGATCATTTAATGACAACAGCATGAATAATAATAAAATATCTCTTACTCTTTTTTAGAGTGGATCGCAAAATAATAAATCATGGACTGATTCAACAAAATAATAATAAAATTAATAAACAACAATAATAGAAATAGTCAATATATAGGCCTAATATTATATGTACTAGACTTGTAGATCATAAAATAATATTACCAAGTCCAAAATAGTAATAATAATAGAGCTAGGTTAGGTAGAGACTAGCAATAACAAACTAATAAAATAATAATTCAAACTTAAAAGTCTAAAGTTGAGGAGCATTATTTTTAGTTTTAGACACATTTTCATTCATTATTATTTTAAATTAATAGTAGTCTAATAGACCACACCATAACTTCTATCTAGTCTATAAGCATAGTATAATATAAGATACCTAGACCTATCATCACCACATTATATCTAGACGTCTGTCTATGCTATTATTATGATATTATTATTATTATTAATTTTTAATAATAATAATAATAATAATAATAATAGTAAATAAATATAAACATTAATAATAACAATAGTAAATAGCCTAAATAAAGGGGGAGGTGGAGTTGCGCACCTCATTGGCCATCTATATAAATATACGAGAACTGAAGTCTCGAGTGTGTTCGTCACATAAAAAAAAAAAGCAAGTTATAAAACAATTGCATTGTTTTTAGACCTAATTCTTTACAATGAACGCTCTCTATTTCATTCTGCGGTGGGCAGACTAATCGGTTCAAACTAATTTACCGAAGAGATGTGACGCGTTTTATCAACTTGGTGCCAATAACATAAAAAAAAAATGCAAAATACAACAACAACAAAAAACAAGTTCCATTCATCAAAGAGGACACAATGTGTGTCGACGAACTATCGCACAGTACAGCACACGATGCACCCAGTCTCTTCCCCTTGTTTCGGTTTTTTTTTCTTTTTGTATCGACCCCTGGGTCATGGCCCATTCAGAGCTAATGATGGATGTAAAATAACATTTTAATTGAACAAAGTTTTCACAATGTAACTATTAAGATAAAAAACAAGTAAGAATAAACTTACCGTGATGATACACAACTTTTTACTGAATACTAGCGTCCTTCGATATGTAGGGGAAAAAAATAATGGCCCTCAAGTAACCCTCAACACAAAGTCGTAAACAAAAACATATCAGTGCGCGAAAAATAAACAAGCACAAAAAAAATCACATTTAATCTTTTGCCTCCACAGACGAGAAGATAGTTTCAAATTATGTGGTTATAATAAAGCCTTACATTTTAAGCTTGACACAACGTTTGAATTTATTTTACATGGTTTAAATTAGCGTACTCATAACACAGCGGACGGTTCTTGTTTTTTCTTGACGTGCTTAGCCGCACCATAGTGACGTCACTAGCACCTGCTGTGTAAACATACCTAACCCAACAAAGCGAACAGAATAATGTTTAAATTTTAAACTTATTTTAACGAATTAGATAGACGGTTATTTTTTCTATCAGAGTTTATAACAAATAACATGAATAGAACAGTTTGATCAACAGCAGATAACTAGACAATATATATGCCGCTAAATCGCTATCTGCTGTCTCTACACTACTGACTCTAACTCTTTAAAATGTATAGTATTATTATATTCTCTGTGATTAGAATATGTCTGTATAATATTGTCAGTCACCACAAATCTGTCACGTATTCTTATTAAAATGCTTACCAGCAATTTTTTCAACTCTTATGATATCATATAATTATGTTTTGTGGTAGATGATATCCTACCATTTGATAATCCTGTGTATCAAATTACTGCGCTACTAAACCAGATTTCCCCCAAAACTCGATTCGAGTTCTACGACAAAATAATAATTGTTAAATGCTTGTCTTTCATACTGATACTGTCGGTGATCAACGTCGTCTTAAGCCATAACATTATGATAACCGTCATTTTTATCTGTCCTTTTTAATTCAAATTATGCGAAATAAACAGTTGAAATAGAATAAACACGAAAATGATGGGGGAGCTAACTCTCATTTTACTTTCGATTTCAAAACCGAAACAAACAAAAAAATCGATGGTGGCATAGCTAGTCGTGTAAATCACCCGTGTTTTCCAAACACGCCAGGTCATTAGCAGCTACATTAGCAGCTACATTCTCATACTTCCATTTTTATATTTGATATCACTTAAAGATAGATAACAAATAAGATCCAATTGTCTAATAATATCATTATATTCTTAGAATAGGAGTAGGAGGATTAGGGCCGCAAGGGCCTCTCTTCTCTGGCTCTCTGGGAGTGGGGAGTTACCTGAGGTCTTGTTGAGTCTTCAGTTGAGTTGAGATTTTAGAATTAGAATTGTGCTCTTACTCTTTCTGAGCTCTATTTCTATTGTCAGTCATCAACTACAATGCCTAAAACAAAAATGGAAGGACAGTCGGATGGAGAAGATAAGCACCGATTGGAACACCGGAAACTTGCTGGACTTATTAAAGGCGTTCATAAGCATTTGAGAAGAAAATTTAGAGAAAGTAAGCTTATTTAGTGCTGCTAACACTTTGAAATTGAAATTAGGTAGCTTGTAAACTACCACTATACATTGTTGACCATTTGATACATTTCCGCTGCCTCTTCTTCTTAGCTTGATCATTGATATCAATTATTATTTTGTAATCTTTTCTTCCATCTTTTTTACATCTAACTCTAACAAGTTATGCAGATATACGTAACTTGAGTAGACTAGAGAAAAGTGGTTTCATTCATAACATTAATTGATAAGATTTTATTGGGTAATTTGAAAAGAAATCTGCTCACTAAAGGGTCAGGCTTGGCAAGTAAAGATGTTAGAATTCATCTCATATTATAATAAAAACATAAATATCCATTGATCAGGCTACAAAGTAACAAAGTGGGCGGGGTGTACATAAAATTGTTATACATTGTTATTGGTGCACTTGTAAGTCAAAATCTATCTGATGACTTATTCAATTGGTTATGATCTAACTGCTGCCCACTAAACAGAACTCTGATTGTTGCCATTGTTTTAAATTGGATAAGATGGGTGAGGTTACATGGACCCACTATTGCGGCAATAGTATAGAACCTCTCCACTCTCTACCACGGTCACAATTATATTGCGTCGGTTCGCATAGCACTACACATAGACACTCGTAATATGTGGAGCAATTTCATGCTTAGCTCTTTTTCACTGAAGTTAGAACAGTTAATGTTTTTATATAATGTCACTCAAACTTTTGCAATAGGAACAGACCAAACTCTGTCAGTTTTTTTTTTTAATTTGCTGTGAAAGCAGATTATTTTTATCATAATCATTAAGATTCTGGTGAAGAAGACATTATGAATTAGATGATTCACTGTCAAGTTATTTTGAGGGCGGACAGGCTTGGTAGTGGGAAAAACAATGGCAGTAAGATGGATCAAAAAAGTGATGGTGTAGGATAGAGCAGAAAAGAAAAGGGGTGCAAGGCCCATAGAGTGGGCTTGGCATAAATGTAAATGTAAATAGTGAATTTATGTAGCGCTCAACTTCCACCCTTGAGTGCTCAGCGGTGCTTTACACTGGTAAGACAAAATTATAAGATCACATTATCAAACAAAGCAAACATGAGAAAAGATTAAAAATAAAATTCAATTCAAAATGTCGAGTACAATTGAGGGCAAAAAATACAATTATATAAAATATATATATATAATCAGTAAAAGTTTCAAAAACATTGGCGAAAAAGTCAGTTTTTACATTTCTTTTTAAAATATCAAAGTTTTTACTCGATCCAGTAGAACAACTAATTTCGTTCTATAAGATTGGGGCTGATGTACTAAAAGATTTCTTGTTAAAATTTGAATTACAGCGCTACACACACTTTAACAGGGCATCTGATGATCTCAGCGATCGGCCTGGTTTATGTTCTAAAAGTTCATCTAAATAAATTGGAGCTACGTTTTTAAAACATTTGTATTAAATTTTGAAATCTATACGAAATTTAACTGGAAGCCAATGAAGATTTTGTTGAAGTGGTTAATCGAGCTGCTTTATTTTGTACTCTTTGTAACCTATCTAGTGTTATATATTTAGGACAACCAACAAGGAGAGCATTACAATAACCTTATCAAAAATGTTTTGAAAGCAAAAATTAGTATGTTTGATTGGACAATGTATTAGATGGAGGATACGCCTTTTAGTGAGTGGCTTGGTGAGTTTGCTAGGGTGTAGGAGTGGAGTTCTAGTTGACACTAGTGGGTCTTCCTACCTGGATCTGGATGGTACACTGCAGTGACCAACTTGCCGACATTATGGCAGCGGTCCTCTTCGGACAGTTGAGGTAGAGGCCACGGCGTATTTAGACGTTTCCTGAAGTCGGCTTAGAGGATGCAACTGAACTCGGGATTAATAGACACTGACTATGGACAATTTTTAACCTCTGATATTTATTAAAACTCCCTATTTCCAATAATCTTTGTTTTTTCTCGATACACGCGTATACTTAGTCTTCATTGTTTTAATGATTTTCTCACTATCTAAAAAAAAAGAATATTTTCACTGTATGTTAACAATGGGTGTCATTTTAAATACCAAGGTTACTTTGATGAATTTAATGTTATCAGCTGCTCATCAATTTGATATAAGAACAGTTTATGGTAGTTATTATGATATCATGCAAAATGTTTTCCCATTTTACCACATAATATCAGGGTATAGGGTGCATTAATTAAGGATGATATTGTCAGAGGGCAATAAAAGACTTGATTCACTGGCACTATGTTATGTGTATCTGAAATTCAAGACAAGCGGGTGACCATCCCACCCTTTCTAAACGCCTTTGCTGATCTTGAGCAATAGACCATACCATGTTACTCAGATTTGATCAATGACTTGCCTTGATGTCTGCTCTCAGTTAGCTACAAAAATGGGAGAAATTTCTTCATTAAGAGCATAGTATAGTAGTAGTAGCAAGAAGCAGTAGAAGAAGTAGTGACCCTCCATGTTGGAGGACTAATCAAACAGAAAAATGCATAGTTATGAGTTAAAATGCGAGTGATTTCTTCATTATAAGCATATTGGCACGAAGTATTAGAAAAAATAGTGATCCCTTATATTGGAGGACGAATCAAACAGAAAATTACATAGTTATGGGTTAAAATGCGAGTGATTTCTTCATTATGAGCATAATGGCACGAAGTACCAAGAACAAGAAGTAGTAACCCCCTATGTTGGAGGATGAATCACACAGAGAATTACATAGTTTATTATCTTTGTTTGTTATTTGTTCCCTTTAGTGCCGTAATTAAACAATGTAGGGACCAGCTCTGAGTCTAGCCGAGGACAGTGTACAAGGCAGAAGGCATCAATGCACATACCCAAGTAAAATGTATCCAGGTTAAGTGCAAGTCTGTGCCCAGCTAGTACATCAGACCCGATACAGAGCTGGGAAATCTATGGATCAAGATTGTTGCGACAAGCAGGGGATATGCCCGCTGTGTCAATAAACCTTGTTTGGTACAACAAGCAATACACTGTTCAATATTTCTCATATCTGGACCAGACAACATGATATTGTAGCCTCAGGTGTTCATTCACCAGCTATAGAAACTGTGGACATTTTACCAAAGAGGCAAAGAATTACATAGTTATGGGTTAGATAATAAGCCTAGTATTTCGAGTCAAATTATATAATTTTCTAAAATATGTTACTAAGCACGACTTGTTTCCTCTGTCAGCATACTATTCCAGAGATGAATTGCTGAAGTCTCTTAATCTGTTCCTTTGATTTCAGGCAATGGCAATTTTGAAGCTGTATGGGAAAGCCATGCCCAAGACAACGCCATGCTAAACTCATATGCCGATGCGATGAAACGTCTTGCCAAAGACCACTGGTCTGAGTTCCCAGAGTCGAGAGTGGGCTGGTGCTATGATGCCATCTTGGAGTATTTCTTAGGAGGTGGATTACAACGGGCTTTGAAGAGAGATGCAAAACACAAGCTCTTTGAAGAGCAGAGGAGGATCGAAGAAAGGCAGAAAGGGATTGAGGTTAGTAGTGGTGAAGTGTTGGGAGTACTACGATAATTTGTAAGCTGCCATTAAATTTGGGTGTGGTGATGACGTATTCTGAAATGTTGAGGACAGCTTTGAACATTTTTGGATTTATGCATTATGTGCAGAAATAAAAGTAATGAGACAAGGAAAATCATTTCTGATGAGTACTGTGTTCGGAATATAAGCACTTTCAGATTTCAAATGATCTTATTAAGTTGTAATGCACAGCTGGCACATTTTTTTTTGGGGGGGAGGGGTTGTTCTGTTTCCATTTTCTTGTTGGAAATTAACTCCATTTTTATTCACAGACATGTTTCATTCTGTAGCTTATTACTTTTATATAACAGATAATTGCCTCAAAAATTTTGCTTCAGTGTTGTTTTCATTTTAATTCATATTAAGATTATTTTATCTCATATTTTTTCAGAGAAAAGACTGTGAAATCTCGCACAACAGTGAAGAACTGAATCAGTTTTCCACTCAAGTTTGTGAAAAGAATTCAAGGACAGGCACACCCCCTTGTGGAGATGAATGTGGAACGATTACCGCTGGGCAGCCTGAACTTTGTTTGTCCGACCTACCCAACTCGCAGTAAGTCCTCTTGGATTTTAAGTTGCATACACGATACCGGGTGACACAGAAAGAACGGAACCCAAGTGTTTCGATATAACTTTGATGAATATGTACCGAATTAAACTAAGTTTCGTAAGACTACAGATGAATTAATGCATGGCGTGCCTCCTGTCAAAAACTGAAACATTTGACAAAAAGATGATGAAAAAGTTATTATAGATCGTAAACACCAGCCAAAAATGGACAAATCAAAAAGTGTCGCAAAATGAGTCCATATTTTAATGCTCACGCTATTTCACAGTCCGTGAATTTCTGTTTAATGAGTATACAATATGGTCTTAGCTCTAAATCATACCTCAGTTTGCAACCAACATTTACTCTGGAAATTCCAACTATTGTTTCCTGCGTCCTTTTTCTCACTGAAGTGTCGGGATTGTGAACCGCCAAATCATTTACATGTTGGCAGTAGAGCGAGCCTGTCTGGACCAACCAGGTGACCAACGCTTTGTAATGGACCCATTGCCCTTAAACGTTTTTCACCCAGTCGTGAAGCCCTGAATTACATGGTCCCCATGTAAAGTTTAACTTATTCTGGGGCAAAGCAAGAGAATATTTTAATGAATCAGTTTTGAGATAAGCTTTAACAACAAATGCATTGTGTTGTTAAGTCCATGTCATTTCAAAAAGTGAAAATCCAAATAATAAATCAAAATTGACCACTGCAATTATTGATTAAGTAAGATGTTGATTGCAAACAATCAAAATGATTAAATTTAATGACATTGAGGTCAATACAACGTCAAAACAAAATATCTTGTTTGCTTCAAGTGACAGCTAGTGCACACAATGGAAAAAAGGCGATATTTCACTCTGTAAAATGCTTACGTGCCGTACAACACATTCTTATTGCGTGGGTTTGAAATTTATGTAATCTATAGCTCTGCAAATTTTTTTGTATTTTTGCTTAAAAAATAAGAAAGTTAAAGCAACAAACATTGGGGCCGTTCTTTCTGTGTCACTCGGTATATCATTCATTCATTCATTCACTTTGGGCTGAAATTTGTTTTATTTTCTTCACAATATTTTCTTCTTTGTAACAATTTTTTTCTCTGTTGTCAAATCTGTCTCCTTTATTAATGAGTTGTTGTTTTTTATTCTTTTTGATTTCCTCTAAGTTAAATTCTGAAGAAGTAACCGAGGTTAATATATATATATATATGTCTGTATGATGTATGTATGTATGTATGTATTTATATATGTATATATA
>JARFNW010001701.1:0-15555 GCA_031763155.1 Dirona albolineata | reverse complement strand
CCTTGAGGCACTTTACCTTGCCCTGTGTCAGCTTAGTCTGGATCCTCATTCTAAGCCTGCCTAATATGGTTGAACCTTTTTAATATAGCCTTAGAAAACCTTAGACCGCGCAAGCCCCTCCACCGCGGCAAGGTGAGACACAATTGGAGGAGTATATAAATGTACAATATGATTAAATTATTATCAGCACAGATCTTCGTACTCTCTTGTCATCGCACTTTCTGATGTGTGAAACTGAGTGTTTGGATTATTGCATCCTCTAAATACGAGACTGTCGTACAGTTACCCTTCCACGCGAAATGTGTTAGTTCAAGCACCTCTTTCAGTATTGCATATTATGTCTTGAAAGATACTTTATTTTGATGATTGCTTCACAATTCGTGAACTTGGCTTGGAAAATTAACTGTGATAGAAACTGACACAGCAAGTCTGACGGTGCTGTTATCCCGACTTTGCTTATTACCTCAAAAACAATCGTATGAATATCATATCGGCCCTGAATCTGAATACCTATTCGGGGCACACTCCTTCTCTATTTGCTTCTGTACTGTTAATAACTGCGCCATTGCTACATATATATATGTATCCTCTTCAGGAGTACTCTGCCATATTTTTCCACTCATCACAATCTTACTACAAATACAAAGCAGACAACAAACATGGTTGTCACTGACATGATAGTGTATCAATAACTCCAAACTCTGTAGAGGTAATTTAATAAATTTTATTGCAAGAATGATGTTAAGTCATCAGACCTATGGAAACATTATAAAACAATCAGTCCAATGAAAAAAAAAAAAAAAAAATGAAAAGAAAAACAACGCTTTACAATGACACAGAAGGAGGTTCACCACCAACTTCACCAGTCGCTAAATTATTGAGACAATTTACACTTATCTGTCAGTTACAGTATAGGCCACTTCTATCATGCAATCAATAAGGAATTCAAATATCGTAAGTCAGCTTTTCAGAGGTTTCCCCGTATATCAAAAGCATATCCTCATCTTTAAAATAACACTAACAATTACAACAAAGTTTGCCACCACCCCCAGCCCTTTATTTATACATAATACAGTTGAATTATATATAATATACTTATTGCAAAATGTGTGGAATACTACTGCTACATGATCATATTATAATAATAGGTCAACTAGAGAAGAAAAAAAAGGTAATATTTATGACCAACAAGTTTTTTGCTAATGCTGAATGTTGCTGTGGTTTGCCAAAAAATAAACAAATACAATCCAAAAAAAAATTCTGTCCATATTTGACAAAATGAGTGACTGACATAAAATTAGTTGAAACCTAACAAAACCATACATTTTCCCAGTCACATGCAAGTTACTATCATGAATGAAATACAGTGAAACACACTTAAACTGAAAACACAGATGTACTGAAAAGAAAAGACATCCCTCATTTTTCTCAATATAAATAATTGTTACAATAGGTACTGATTAGAAAGAAGAAAAAAATAGAAAGGATTAATAATGGTAAATGGACACCAGCTTTAAAACCCGAAATTGAGATTCTAGTGACACAGCTAAATCTAACTTCAACGAGGCAAGACTCTGGCGCTTTTTGTCAATGGACTGGCTCAGCACTGTGCATGTTTACAAATACAATTTTATAAGAAAACAGAATCCATTATGATAATAAACCAAAATCTTGTCAGACTCTGTGATTTCAGTATAAGCAAGTTGTGATTTGCTTCAAGAAACAATTGTATCTCAACCCAATTCACATCTTAGCATTTCACCATTTAACAATCTAAAACTAAATCTACTAAGTCCTGAACATTTGCATTAATCCATGGACAGACTGAATAAAAAAAATATTAAAAAACCTTTAAAAAAACTCAACAACTCTATGCAGACCAGCCAGCACTAAAACATGAAAACCTGAATCACTAAATACCTTTTTTTCATCTTTGAAAAAAAAAAGAAAGAAAGAAAAATAGATAAATAAATAAAACAAAAATAAAATATATATATAAGACAAAACACACCCAAAAAACAAACTGATTTTGCAATGTTTCCCCCTGCGTCATTAACTTGTGAATCATAATATTATATTATAGTTTAAACCGGTTACACTCAACACCACTCAGTTCTTGATACTGCATTGTTATGTATAATGTTAATTGTCAAAGATATGCTTTCCTGAGGACAGAATTGATTATTCAGCTGCAAACACCACAAATTATATGTATTATTTTCATAAATTCAAAAATAATATGCGTGACTACAATCGTTAAGTGCATTCATAGATAGATGAAACCGGGACACTAGGTACTTCACACATACTGAAAACCACATGATTACAGGAAGCAACTGTATAAGTCTGACCAAAATTATGTGTGCATGTATTAACTGCATACTAATCAGCTCCCAATAAGCATTCATAAGAACGCAACTTCTAAAATGGACTGTCGATTTTATTCTACGGCGGCAGGTCTTATCCTCACCCCACTTCGCTGTGGATAGGATTCCTTGTTGTTCCCCACGTTAATATGAACTTAGCAGCCCCTGAGCATCAATACTGAACTTATAAAGCACTGAATAAAATGTATAACACCATATTGTACATGTTAAGACTGGCTTCCCACCTTCTGTCATTACTGGGCATCACAATCAGCCAGGTCATAAACAAAGAATCATAAATTACCCCAACTGTCTATTCTCTCTTTATTTACAAAACTATAAAAAAAAAACTAAAATAAAAAAATAATAAAAAGTTAAAATACAATCGCATATCAAAATATAATTCAAATTCTCATCTGTCAGGTAAAGCTGACCTGCCGTAAGTTTTCACCCAAGGATTAGACAGCTATGCAATAAACATGTCTTACTTCAATTTAGGGGTAGGTACAAGCCCATAAACGAACCATTAAAATTACTGTTGCTGAAGTACGTTCACTCAACACTATGAATAGTTCCTGCACTGCCTTCATATTTCTTAAATATTCTTTACGCTAACAAAATTCCAACAAGACTACATAAGTATTATCTACAGCTTTCATACGACACACAATCCCTTCTTGTTCAATTCAATCTACAAACGAATGATACTAATACTGTCAGATAACATCAAATTCTCTTTTACTTAATTCTTAAGGGGGAAAAAAACAAACATTTCATCATTTCATGTGAAACAATCAAACTAGGGAAAAGGGGGAAGTGGTTGCGTGAGACTTACAACAAAATCTTACCATAGCTAAAGTTTTCATTTGCATTTAGTTTTAGTATATTATTTTCACATATCCTAGCTACTCTCCATATTTCTCCCTTTACAATGCTGTCTATGACATAAGGTAAACCATTTAATTTTCAAAGATTCCATTTCAATATGTAATTTAGAAGTGAAAAGTTTTCTTGGTCTTTTTGTTTTTGTCTTCATTTCAGCCAGGTATCATTAGTTCAATAATAATGCCTAATTAAACTAGGGCCAACAGTTTTCACTGACTGTGTCTGAATCCTATTACATCAGATACCATACACAAAACAATTTGTTTTCTTCCTTCTTTTCTTTCTTTCTATTTTTGTTTTTTTGGGTCTAATTGGTTGAAACATTTTGTTCATTCCATTATTAAGACAAGGAAGAATATTCACACAAATAAGAGGGGGGAGGGGGCACCAATGGTTAAACAAAATTATAAATGGTTATATGACATTGTTAAGAAATGGTTCATTTGCATTAGCCAAACACACATTGCAGGTAGAGGATGAAAGAATTAGCATTGATCTGTTGATATGTCACATTTCAAAAATAATTTACATGAAAAATACAAAGTATCTTTAAATTACACTACACCATGCTCAATATGAAATGTTCCATCTTCCTGTATTCAAACAACTTCATTAAAAAAAATAAAGGGACGCTTTCATCTATATCACTCTCTCATGCTCTCCTGAGCTACAATTCACACATGAGTAAAGAATATATGTATATGAATTCAGATTTGTAGTAATTATGATCCATCCACATGAGCTCACCCTCTCCACTTTCTCGCTAAAACTAATGCATGATGTGCACTCTAGCTCAAACACGTACTCGTATGTCACATGGTCACATGATGAGAAGTTATCAAAAGGATAGGTTGAGTTATATACCAGGTCCTTTAAGTGAAGGCTCTTACAATGCCTGTGTCGTCTTAATAAAAACCAATGGTAGTCATATCTGAAAAATCCATTCAAACTCAGCACTGATACTAATTAAGTCTCAAATTCCACATTGAACCAGCATTGTATCAAACTTTACAATATCCATCAATCAAACCGTTCAGTTTGTAAGCATGCTTTCGGTGCTGGTCCATCCAACACCCTGTACTCTATATCCTACCATTTTGGATTGATAACCCCTTGGTTAATTAAGAGAAAGCTGCAACTGACTGATGAAGTTTTGCTCAATGATATTACATTAACAAAATGAATGACAAATATACATCAGTTTTAATGGGATGACATTTTTTACATTGTGAGAACGAGAGAGTAAATTTTAAAAATAAATAATAAAGTAAAAACAACCTATGGGAAAATTCTAGCTTGATGAAAATGAGTCATAATATTAATCTTTTTTTTATATTTTTTATAAATATAATTCTCAAAGTGTTTTTGCCGTAAATTCAGAGGACAACTCTTGACATCCCGGGAAAGCATTGTGTGTTGCAATCACAAGTACATACAATTTACACACACACACACATCTCGTCATATAGCCAAACCGAGAACCTAAACAAAACAAAAATTACCTCTATCTTAGAAAAAGAAAAATATATCTATATATGAAAAGAAATCATTCATACAATAAATAACTAAAATAAATCATTTCTAGCAGATTCTCGCACACCTAGAGAGAAATAATAAGTCATTTTTTTAAGCATTACAATCAACCCTTTTACATCATGAACCAAGGAACAACTCGCATTTAAAAGGGCTTTTAGCATAATTTATTGACAGGTTGAAATGTGGCCTCTCATCCCTCCCCTCATCCCATTCCCTTTTATGATTCCAAATTGTCCCAGTCCTTCAGTGGTTCCACAATAAACATTCACGTAAGTCTATGATAACATTTCGTCATCATAGTCATTCCACAATAGACCAAATCATATTTTCAGGGCGTTTTTTTTAGCTGCGAGTCAAATACGTAAGTATTTCCTTTTCACATTTCAAACACCTACAAAATTTGCAGTGTTAGTATGATGGTTATAAAAACCGGTAGCAATAGTGACAAAGAAAATCAAGTATTCAGCTTCAAATTTTATTTCTATTCTATCCCCTCATCTTTTTTATACACTCTTTGCCATTTACTCAAAACCTCAAAATGTGATTTGGCCGAATGTGGAATAAGTATGACAATTGTATCCATCCATCCATCCAACAAAAGCCGTCTATCTATCTACCCTCAAGTACATAGTTCAGTAGAAGTTATCGCCAACCATTTAATATATTTTAAATTCCTTTAGCTTTGAGCTGTAGCTGCATTGTTTGGTAGAGTTGTCAGACTGGCAGGCATGACGGGCGAACTAGATGACCCCACATTGCTGGGTACAGATGAACCTGAACACAAAATTATAAGAAAAAAATGTTAGATGCAGTGTGAAATTCATTTCTAAAAATTATATAATTAAAAAAATTAAAATAAAAGTAAAAAAATCTTACAGCACTGATATGCAAGATAAAATACTGAAAAACACAACCTGTATGATTTGTAATTCAATGCTACTACTACTATAATGAAATATCAACTCTTAATAGGACTGTGACATGCCAGCAGACAATATAAATTTACTGTAATCGATTCATGGCATTTGGTGTTCCACTTAAATATAAAATTAATTTGCTAATTTTACTTAATTTGTGATTAGAAACAGGACAAAGGCAGTGGCAAGACAATGCGATTAGAGTAATATAGTTATAGAACAAGCAGAAATTGAACGAACAAGTGCCTTCTTTCTCCATAACGACCAAACATGCAACCAACTCAGTAAGAAAGCTGCTCTTAAATGATTGTTAGAAACACAGTTACTGTTATAAGGTGCTGGAAATTTGAAAGACTAAGGTACAAGAAATAGGATCCTACCAGCAGTGCCCTTTAGCCACCAACCACACAGATCAAATGAATTGTTTGAGAATACTTAACTATGGCTTAATTGTTTATTGGTTCCTTTTAGAACTGTAAGTGTCTAATAGACTAACAAAGAACATTAATTGTTTATTGGTTCCTTCTAGAACTGTAAGTGTCTAATAGATTAACAGAGAGCAATGTTCGCAGAGGGCATCATTGTGCAGACCTACATAAAATTGATCCAGATAAGTGCAAATCGATGCCCGACCGGAACACATGGCCCGATACAGAGCTGGAAATCCTATGGATCAAGACTTTTAAGGCAAGCAGCGGATCAGCCTACTATGCTTATCAACTTTGGTGCAAGAAGCAATACACTGTTCAATATTACTCATGTCTGGACCAGACATTATATTCTAGCCTCAGGTTTTCACCCATCAACTATAGAAAACGTGCACTGCCTGACAATCTTGCATGGCACCACTACACGAGTGGCAATGATAGCTTTAATACAAATACAAAATGCCAAACATCATTCACAAACTTTACATGTATCAATGTTCAGCACAAATTTGTGTCTCCAGATCCCATCCTAACAAGTTCTATTTTAGGCACCTCCTCTGACATGAACTTCAAGTGCTGAGAAGGGCATTAAAATACTGACATTTTTACAAGCAATCCTTGTAACGGTTTTGAGAAAAAACATTGATATTTGTATCATCAAACCAAAAAATATATCAATATATAATGACTATATGGGTTCAATATCCAATTTCTTTAATAAAATTAAAAACATTTTCAAGAAAAGCTAAAAATTTGACCCAATCAAAACTCCATGACAATGCCAGTCCCGGCCCAACATAGGACGTCAGTTTGTCTTGTAGAAATGTTTATAAGAAATCAAGCATTCATTAGGATTTTTATTTTAGTTTGGTGTTGCACTTTTGTTTCTAAAATGTTGAACTCAATATTGGGGAAATTTGATGACTTCAATTAATAGTCATACTTAAAATGTCTTATTTAATTTGCTACAAAGTTAAGAGACAAGTTTTGTATTCAATTTGGCATGTCTCGAGCAAGATCTAACAAACAAAACCCTTTGCAAAAATCCCTGATAATTTTACAAACAATACAAGATGAGAAACAGGGACTCTAGTAGACCAAAAACAAAAACAAAACAAGTACTCGGAGCAGATTGTGGGTGAAATTACTCACAAAAATAAAAGTTCATACTTAGGCCTGAATTCCGAAATAGTTTTGGTTTTTTTAATACAAAATTTTTAAATATTGAAATGCGGGAGTCCCAGAAAGAGCAGAATAATCTGAACTGACATATACATAGTTGCCAAATTTAAAAAAAACCCAAGTAAGAATGCACATGGCATCAGACTCGCCAACCCCCGCTCAACAAAACTAAGGAATCTCAAGCAGTACAGTATAATAAAATAGCAAACTGTATGTCATTGTACATGATCCACAAACATTGGACTATTTTTTTTTTTAATGAAGGGCATTAAATGTGAATTGTTCTACATAAAATTCAACCTTGACCTTCATAATGTCATATAAAATAGACAAATGTCTTGAAAATCATTTTTGTGACTACAACGTAATATAGCGGTTTCCTGATGCAGAAGTTAATGTAGTTTTGTGTCACAATTGCATGCTGCGGGCCCAGCAATAGTGAACAGAAAACATAGCCTATTATCCTCTTTGACATTACTGAAAAAAAATAATCATGGAAATCTTGATCAGGGCCTCTTTTAATTAAGCTATATCAAAATTGTACTAATGATCAGTCTGTTTTTCATGTTCAATGACGAAAAGTCTGAAAAATCTGTTAATTGCTAGCCAGGTTATTTACAAGCACTCAGAAATGAAAATAATGCAATTATTGCAATGTTGAATACAATATCATAATTGTCATAAAGATTATGCATTCCGTGGATTGTGACTTGATTGTGTTTTGATTGAAACCGCATATTTCCAGCAGCTAAAGCAGTCGCTTCAATATAGACTTGCCAGATATTTTAGATTAGAACTACTATCTTCAGCAAACAAAATATGCCAACTTATCATCGACAAGAAAATACAATTAAACTGCCCAGGCGTCAGTATAATGACAAGCTCCCAACAAGAAAAAAGAGCACGATTTAAATACAGAATAGTATAAATAATAACCAGTCAATCCGGTTAAAAATAATACATTTCTAGAATTTTGCGACTATGAAACCAATCGGACAACCCAAGTTTTTTATTTCAAGCAAGCATCAATAATATGTCTTGGAATTAAAGAACGTAAATTTTGAAACCAGATCCGATCGGCATAAACCGGCAATTGATCGCATCGCATCTAACTTTCCAGACTTCGTAAAATCATAGTTTTTATGGTGAAATCGGATTATCGTACTTGAAACGAAAAATTCAATCAGAACTTTTGGCAGCTATGCATATATCTCTTTCATTAAAGATCCCCAATTATCGTGATTTGAAATAAATAATTAGATAGGTACTTATAAGTGATAAGTAAATATAGGTACATAATTTGTTTTTAAACAATCTTCCCGAAATCATGTTTGTTAGTGCAATGATAGGCATAAAAGCATATTATATTAATTTTGTTATTAATATAAGATTAATAATCCAAAATCATAATTGATGAGACCATGTCCAAATAACAAAAACAGAATATTCTGACCTTATAAAAATGACCTGAAAAGGAAATCATTCTACCAATGGATCTGTTTTAGTTTAGTTTTTGGTTGTTTTGTTTGTTTTTTTAATACATGACTTGAAAGATAAAATTAAGCATAAAATTAGGGAAAGTCGTAAATTTCTATCTGTTATGAAATCACTTTCAAAGTATTCCATGCACTCTTTGACAAATGTATGGTATGACTCAGTCACATTCCTTAACGAAACAATATTTACTTGAGTGTCCTTGGCAACCCAATGGTGCCTTTAGGCAAAATCATCTGCACAAAAGTTTCCGCTCGTGATTATACAAGATGTTCATTATACATTTTTTTTTTACACATTGTTATGCTGGATTCCGGATAACATCCATTTCATATTGCAAAACATATGGTAAGTGCAGCAAAATAATTCTCATACTACTCTTTAATTCATAAGTAGGCATTCTGTGACTGTTTAGAGAAAGTTGAAGAAACTCATGAATCAGATTGACTTGAGTTACTACAGGCACATCCAATTTTATAGTAAGCAAAAAAAAAAAGAACAGATAACCTATTCATCTAGGAAATTTCCAGTTTTATTGCATTTCTACTGTAAAGCTTAACTTATATAAGATTACATTATGTCCTCTTGTTTCCCACTATGAAAACCAAACGTTTCGAACTACATAGAAATAGTCATGGATGGCAAAATAAAAAGTTCAGTTTGCGTAAAACCATCCTTTTCATTGCTACTTAAAGTGTGTAAGTTTTTAATAGTCTTTTCCTACACTTGTCGAGTCAAATCAAAGCTGACATTTCCTGTATCAAGTCCATTAAATCTAAGAGACAATTAAATGTTCCAAGAACCCCTTTTCAAGATTCAAACTAGTCTTGATGGACTTTACCATTTCATACCCATCGTGAAATCCTGCAAAATTTAAATTAAATGTTTTTCTTTCCAAACAGACATTCAAGGTTTCAATTTGCCATCAACAAATGTTACCTTTCGCTTTAAGATTCATTTAAGATTCACATTATACACACTTCCTACATTTCACTGTTCACGCAAAACTAAGAGACGGTCAAGTATTTTTAATTCTTGATCGTTTGGACATGGTCTGAGTAATGCTTTATAATTAATTTCCGTTATCAGCTTGGCACACCAAATACAACACTTCTGCAAAACTTGTTAACAAAAGGAAAAGCAATGAAAGTAACAGAAAAAAAACCACATGCAATTTATGAATGAGGTTAAATTGCCCCCCACCCCCCTCAATTAAAAAATGTTTAAAAAGGGGGGGAAAAAAACAAACGGAGGGAAAGGGAGAAATTGCTCACAAGGAATTAGTAAGCAAAACACAGAAGCTTTCAAGTATTTTAGAGCTTGGTTCCTTTCTTGAATTTCTTCAATGAAAATCAAACCAAAAACAAAACAAAACAAAAAAAAAGAAAGAAAGAGAAAAGAAAGAAAGAGAAAAGAAAGAAAGAGAAAAGAAAGAAAGAGAAAAGAAAGAAAAAAGAAAAAGAAAGAAAGAAAAGAAATGGGTATAAAAAAAGAAAGAAAGAAAGAAAAAGGGAGGGGAAAAAAAGTTACAAAGCAAAGAAAGTTTTAAGTTCAGAAAGCTTGAACAGAAAATTATAAAAGCAGAACTAATATTGAGGCTCCGACAACTTAATGCTTGTATGAATCAGAAAGCAAAGGCTTTGCAAAGAGGTGCATCAAAGCTGCAATGAATAAAGCTATCCACCTGAATATCCTTAGGACTTTTTCTGGGATTCCCAATTCACATCTGAAATTAGTTATGTGATGATTGCTACTGAATTTCTTCTTCAAACAGTAAAAAGACGGGCATAAAAATGCATAAGTGATTGCTTTTAGAAACATCCTTTGTAATGAAATATAAGATTACATAGATAATCAGTTAGGCACGAGACAAAGACGAGGAAAAAATTTTTTGTTCAAGTCTTATACAATGTTTCTATGCCGACTCTGATTTGAAGAGCTAATATCACATCATGCTATTCTATGACAGAATACCTGTAAGCAATGAAAAAGATTCTAAGCGCATGAATCACAAACAATCCGAGCAATTTTGAGATTTTCAAAAATCTACATATAAATGATTACATACATTTTCTTTTCTACTTTCAGGTATCAATCTATCAAAACATTTGTGAAAATTCTTAGTCTTGAGAAATTATACACAGACTCCTTATTTCACCTAATGAAGAACTTAGATGAAGATTCACCCCATTTCAGCTATAAAGATTACCTGCTACAAGTATTATCTTAAAGTAACTTCATAAAGTTGAATGAATCTTTTCACTGACACACTCCTACAATAAATAATTTGGTGTTTTGATGATATTCTTAAAAAATAACAAGACTATAATCACTTAAAATGAGTATCCAGCCCTTGAAAATGCAAGCCCAGTGCTGATCACAAAACTGGATGATTAGAAGCGTTTGTGTCAGGAATGGCACTCTAAAATCCAAAGACACTACACCACCTCACAAAGGCCCAAGTCAACAAAGACAACCACTGCCATTGTCAAAAGTGAGAGTGATTATGGAAACTATTCTACTGGCTGCACAAGTTGTAAAGAGGTGGTATGAGAGGAGAGAGAGAGAGAGTGAAAAGAAAGGAGAGACCATAGACATATTAAGATGGCACGCTCAACATGGGTAGCATGACATCAGAGAGCCATGGAAAAGTAAAGAGGACAACAATATATAACTTTGAGAGAAATGAGTAATCCAAATAGTTAATAAGATGGAAGAATGAGGCATGAAAGGAAAGGAACAGGTGGGCAGACAATTCAACAAAAAAGGAAGTCTAAAAATGAGCAGTAGCTATTGACAAGAAATTATAACAGAGAAAAGTACCATTCATTTCAACAAAAATTATAGGGGGCGAGGGGAATATGTGCTTGGATAAAAAGGCACACATATATTATGTGAAATTCCTTTAAAAACAAGTTATTGTAAATAAAATGTCATTCATTTTGTTTTGAACAGCTATCAGTAGTTATAACAAATGAGCATTTTTCTGTCTCATAATATAGACCTTGCACGTCAACGCAAGGGTAAAATAGACTTACTTTAGAGCTTCCTACCTCAGAACACACCTTAGAGGCATCTCAAGACCTAAAAATTAAGGAATCAACTTACCAAAATATCGGGTGATTTGTCATAGATTTCTTTGTCTCTTTATATTACACTGGTCATTTTGTTCCCTCATTACCAATTCCTTATCTAAATGTGCATTTGATTATTTTCATTCCCTTTTACCTCTTTAAGAGATGCCTCTCAAACTTTACATTCATAAATTCACACTTTGCAAGCATTATCCAATCAGAATATGAACATGAGCTGTTTGCAAACAAAACCCCCAGCTAATTACAATACCTGCCACCCAGTATACTACTTATATAACACAACTACCAATGACAGCGTAAACAGGAAGATAATTTCTTATTGATACAAATATAGCTTCTTTCCCTCAATACTCAGATTAAAACTACCTCAAGGTAATCTCCTCAACAATACAAATATATCCTCTTGGCATCTTTCCATTATTATTACCTCAATAGAAACTAGTATTTCTTACATAATATTTGTTTGTAACGTTCAGAACATTTTTCTGTTTATCTATCTCATGTACTAACATGCCTAACCACAAGTTCAGTTCAATGACAAGTAATTTCATCATGAAATACATTGGAGTAAAAACAATAGGGGCCTCAAATAAAATCACAAGTTAGTTATAAGACAAACAATAATACTATTTTCACTAGAAGAGTTTCAAACCGCAGTTAATAATCATCTCCGCTTAAATCCCACTCAAATGTTACAGCCCATGACATTGATTGAAGAGCCCATTAATTTTCGGATAGATGACGCAACTATTTCTCAGGGTTAATTTAATCAAGCGCAGAACAGCCCTGAGACACAACTTAGCATCTACTCACCTCAAATCAAATATACATAACAATAATTATTTTTTTATATTTAATTTTTAAAATTTGAATCTCAAATCAAAATGTTTTGTTTAAAAGAATTATTCAGTGCAGGTTTATTGCAAATTCCTGTTTCATGTTTCTCTTTGAATCCAAGCAAAACAGATTAACAACTGTCTACAGACAAGAAGAAATGATTTCCCCTCATAAAGCATATGGTTTTAAAGCAGACTATGAACTCTAATTACACACACAAAAAACAACAACTTTGCAAAAGAAAGTTAAATTGGAAATGTCAACTGTCGTAATGGTTTTGCATCGTAGATCTATTTGAGGAGCTATTTCACATCTACAAGCTTCCAACCTCACTGGTAAGTCATTCAAACTATTTTCTGTTGTCTAGCTGTGGCGACATTCTCAGACATCGATACTCATTAGCAAATGAAAGTTAATCAGATGTCTGTCGTCAAGTAACACAAAATTTAATTCAAAACAAACTAATTTTGAAACATAATTTACAAATAATTTGAAAAAAAATTTAACATGCGAAATCTGAGACTGATTTGTGAGGAAGTGAGAAAATGGAATTATGTTTTAAAAAAAAACAAAAACAAAAAAGATTGGGGAGACGGAGACGGACGGACACATGTTGAAACCAGTTGAGCTGGAATAAAACTCATAAAATCGTCAAGGTGCACAGAATAAATTTTCAGAGACAATAATAAATAAATAAATAAAAAATATAAATATATACATGTATATATATATAATTCTTAAAAATCATAATGCAATCAAGGAATACTTACCACCAATTTGACCTGGCACTGCAACAGGAGTGGGGGATGTATGGCCAGATATGTTGGACATACGGCCTTGCTCTTTCACAATCGGATCTGGCAAAAGTGAATAATCCTAATGTAAAGTGACTAATTCCCATTGTCAAAACCTAATCGCCACAAAGTTATGAACAAAATGTAATGACATGGTAGTTTGTTTAGCATATACTAAAACATATAAGAATGGTGAGCATTGCCTGAAATTTTCACAGTATGTTATGGTGTTGTTTGGCTAAAACTCCACAAAGAATAGATTAAGTTAATAAAAATGTAAAAATACTGTCATAGTGCTATGAATACTGACCAGCCTAATCTTTATATATAAAGCGAAATAATATAATGCAAATATGTTGGAGATCTTTTAGCCTTTCAGTCCTGTAATTTCATTGCGGTCATGGCTGCAACGAATTAATTTACTTCATTTCAGTGCTAAACATATAAAATCACAATAAAGAGAAAAATGTCCGCTAAGATGTCAACCTACAAAAGTATGGATGATCCATGGCATCCCTAGCGGTTAGCCGGTCATTGTGGTCATAACGCAGAAGCTTATCTAGGAAGTCCAGGGCTTCGGGACTGACCAGGTGTTGATTTTCACTGTGGACAAACCTCTCCCATCGTTTTCGAGAATGCCTGAAAAAATATATATAAAAAACAAGTTTATATAAAAACATTTTATATAAGTGCAGATCAATGAGGTAATATCACATGGACAAAATGTATAGATCGCTATGCTATTATTTTAATTTAGTATGAATAGAAACCCAACTTCAAATCAGTGGTGTCTAAACTCAGGTTAAAGTGACCACAAAGTACTCAATGATTCCATAAGGAAAAACATTGTTTTTCCATTCCTTTATAAAGTAAAGACATTGAAATTATTTTGATAATGTTGGGATTGAAAAGCACTTGCATTGAGTATTAATGTTAATATTAATTGGTAATGTGCTGTATAAAAGCTATGTATTATTACCATTATTTGCTTCATAAACAAAAATGGCAGCATCATACTGATTTTCTTTTTTCTTTTATTCTTTAACTACAGCAAATATCTTTAATGCAGTTAACCTTACCAAAACAATTCGCTTCCAAATTATTTACATTAAATTGGTAATTTGTTTGAAGTCTTACCTTCCTAAAATATCATTGAATCTGGGGTCCAGATCAATCTGGTACTTTTCAATGTACCCATAGAGATCATCTGTGCCTAAAACCTTAGCAATTCGAACCAACTGAAGATAAAGAGAGAGGGAAAGGAATTGGGTGAATAATTTACATGCAGTCAAAGCCATTTAAGACTTTAAATATTTATTGCATAAATACTAATACACGTATGATGAGACACAGTTGTTAAGATAATGATAACCAATTAGTTTGCATTTACTCCACAGATGATGTTATGATCATTCTCTCAATATACACTGAACGTGTGGCTGGATGAGAATAGTTTTCCAATATTTCTAACAGTTCTACTGATAGGAATTGTATGAATGGTGCTGAGATAAAGAAACAATGATTCTGAATAATGACAACTGTGTCGCCTGGCTCTAGTCGCGGACACTAGCTTTCTTGGATGGGGTGTAAAACATGAGATCTCTTGTCTCATTAGGCACATAAAAGAACCCAAAGCAATTGCATAATACTAAAGAGTGGGTCACTTGTGGTCCCTGTCCACTACACACAGTGGGTTGATCAACTGCTTCTATCTTCGATTCTTGTCCCAAAGTGCTTCCAATGTCCAACATCAGATTTTTATTTGCCATCTAGCACAACAGCAGGTCATGGCTAACATTAGAGCTGGGTCCAATCAGCAATTCAGTTTGTTGCTTGCAAGTCCCGGCGACGTGAGGCAAAACGCGAGTCTTTCCTTCAAGTCACAAGCCTGAGTCGACTCCAATTCAATTGCAATTCATGAGTTGAAAAGCAAGCCTGAGTCGACTCCAATTCAATTGCAATTCATGAGTTGAAAAGCAAGCCTGAGTCGACTCCAATTCAATTGCAATTCATGAGTTGAA
>JARFNW010001590.1:1789-15565 GCA_031763155.1 Dirona albolineata | reverse complement strand
GAACCAATTGCAATTGTGGCACAATTACATGAAAAGTGGGCGAATAGTGCCGCCACTGTGGAGATACTATTCGCCCCCAAATGTGGGCGAATAGTGCTGATATCCAAAGGGTTATAATTTCATATGAAAGTCCATGCTTCTGTATGGATTACATCACTATTTTGTTTGTTTTGTATTATATTCAATTTGTATAAAACATTAACATATATTTTCCCTCACGAAACAAATGTGGCAACTGTCCTAAAAATGAGTGAACTTTTTCATCTCTACTTTTACTTTATGCGTTTACTCAACTGTCATTCCCAATGAATTTATTAAATCTTTTGTTAAGGAGTTTTATAATTGAGTAAATCAGTGAGAGGTAAAAAAAAATATCTTAGATAGAGTGTTAGAAGGATAATGACCAAGTCTAGATTGTGTGATATTTTCAGGGAAATGGAGGGTAAACTCGTGACAGTGATGTACATTGAAGTACTCTGTTACTGTTACTCTATTACAGAAATGATTTACACCAATGCTTTTATTAGAGTTAATTACATAAGCAGCTTTTGAGAAGTCTAAATCTCTACCAACTTATAACTATGATTCCTATTATTATCAGCAGATTAGCAAATCACTTTTAAACCTTTTATCATTTATTTCAGATTCCGTTTTCCATCAAAGTAACAGCATGACACTAGCTCCAAGCAAGATATTTACTGGTTACAGAGCCTTGGGTTTTGTCAGTAATCATGTACCGTTGGTTACTCGATACCATCATCGTCACAAGGAAAACTATGTCATTACGTGTGTTGGGCGAGCTTTTCATGTATATAACGTAAGTTCAGAGTATTTTTTTTATTGCATGAAAAAGAATGTCATGATCGATTGTATACTATACAGCAGTGAGGTCAAGGAATGTACTTTCTGAATACATCCTTTTTGTAGGTTATTCTTTATAAATTATATTGGTTAAAGTAGATAATGATATAAACTCACATAATTTTTTTGGTCCTTTTTCTCATTTCAGACCAGTAAACTCGGCATCGTTGCAATCAGTAAGTTCAACAACATAAAAAAACATATATTTTAAACAAATGGAATGGTTATGGATAAATTAGAACTTCTGATGATCAATTTTATCTTCTTTCTTTTTTTCTTTGAATATTTTGGAGACTTATCCCATGATGATTAGTTTTTAAATTGAGTTGAGTGTCTGAAACATACATCCTTTTGTGCTAAAGCTAAAAAATTTGAAGGGATGCTAATGAAATAAAACATAATGGATTGATAAAAGTATTAACCATTCATCAAATATTTTGTTCAAATTTGAAGAATTCTACATTAATAATTGTTAGTGTTAGCCAACCATTACGAATATAAGTTAAGATTCCTTTAGTCTTAAGTTGTTTTATTATTTGTCTGTGCTCCCAAGGTGATACACATCCAGATGATATCAATGTTATAGCTGTTGACAAGAAATATGTGTTCACTGGTGCTGGCTGTGATGTTTTTGCTGTTCATAGAAACAAAAAGGTGATTATGTGTTATTTTTCTAAGTAAAGGTCTCAAATTATTTTTTTTTATTATTGTTATTTTTAGAATACCCACAAAATACCAGTAAGGATTCATTAATTTTCATGGTGGTGAATGCTCTTTTTCAGATTGTCAAGACTTTCAAGGGTCACAAGTCGGAAGTGAGCTTGTTGCTGTCATTTGGATTACACTTGATATCTGTGGATGTTGATGGAACTCTTATAGTGTGGGACACAGTGTCTGATGGTAAGAAATCACTATTTGTGCTACTGTCAAGCGCTTAGAGCATGATGATGATCATGGATAAGCCCTGTCTAAATGCCATTTAATATTATATTTCATGTGTGTGAATATTTATTTTAGATAGCATACTATGTTTCTAAAATATGAAAAGATACAACAGGGGGTTGTGTCTTCATATTAATTTGTATTAAATTGTCAGGTTATTTTTAAATTGTGGGTTTGTCTTAGTATATAATATGTATGTAATAATTTTTTTAATGTTGGCATGTTAAAAAAGCAAGTAAGCTTTTTTGATTTTCTATTCTTTTTTTAAATTCTTTTTTTTAAACTGTTTTTTGTATTTGTTTTCATTCAGAACAATACCTCCAAATGAAGTTTGATCCAAAGTCTTTCTGTGTAACTGCCCTTGCCCATCCCCACACCTACAAAAACAAAATCTTGGTGGGTAGTCAGCAAGGGTCTCTTCAGCTGTGGAATATCAAGTCCAATAAGTTGATTTACACATTTGATGGATGGGGGGCAGGCGTCACAACTATTGCACAGGTTTGATATGTTCATTATTGATTTAGGCTTGTTGTTTGAGTGTGTGGGAGATTTATTATGATTATACTATTATTTAAATTACAAATAAAGCTAAAGGTTTCCCAAGAAAAACATAAAATGAAATAAGTCACAATACTTCTTTGAAGACATTTCAGGATGAGGAAATTTTAGTCACATAAGCTTTTTTTCATTTTCATTAACATTGATATGTTTGTGGTTTATTATTTTTTCACAGTCAACAGCGGTAGATGTGATGGCCATAGGCTTGAATGATGGGCAGGTCATTCTCCACAACCTGACCCTAGATAAGACTATCATGAGGTTCAAACAAGATTATGGACCTGTTACTAACATTGGATTTAGAACAGGCATGTATTGAAGATGATGATGATGGGACATTGAAGGCTATTTTACTATTACGTACTATTAATCATTTATATCATTTTTCAATGGTAGTGTAAATAAAAATATCAAGATTTTATGTAAGCATTGCTGAATTATATGTATACATTATTTGTAAGCAAGTAATCTATGAAAGCAAATGGAATTAACATTGCAAATGCCCTTTATGCTGCATACCTTATACAAATCAAGAATCTGTACTTGATTAACCAAAGCGCAACATTTAGTATAGGAACTTGATATTTTTTATACTGAGATCATGATAATATAAGCACTTGTACAAGACAAATATTTCAATGGCTATTAGATGTGACCCTCTTAACTCTTAGACCCTTGACCTGATTTTTATGGGTTTCATATAAAGTTAGGAAAATAAGTTTATGTTAAGCTCTGACTTCGGTCAACATATGGCTCAATAAGACATGGCTGCCTCATGTTACGATAATCTGATTTCAGTATGAAAAATACAATTTTCCCAGTTTTTGGATAGTGAATTAGCGATGCGAACGATTGACAGTTATTTGAAGCTATATTTATTTTTTTAAATCTGACTCTTATTTAGACTAATGTTTTTTTTCTTTTCCATGTACAGATGGCCATCCAATAATGGTGACAGGAAGTGCAATGGGACATATTGCACTGTGGGACCTGGAGAATAAGAAACTACATAGTTACTTGGAAGGTGCTCATCACTCCTCTGTGACTGGACTTGAGTGTTTGCCATCAGAACCGCTAATGATCACGTCTGCTGCTGATAATAGCCTCAAGGTGAGTCAGTCTGCCTTTGAAGCCCCTTTAGATTTTTGTTGTTTTTTATTGGGGTTCAAATATCACCTTTGCGTAATGTTTATCATTTTAGATTGACCCTTACGTTGCCACCAGTCTTTTACCCTAATGTTTTCTGGTTTGCACCATGTTTTCACCAAAAATAAAAAAAATGATATGCTTGACAAATGAATTCACAACTCGTAAACTAAATTAGATAGCCTTAGTTTGTCTAGACTGTTGTCCGAATCTGTAACGCTGTGATAAACAGTAGTATTTGTGGTTTGCTGATTATGATTCATAATTTCAAACTTGTTTTAAGTAGAAACAAAGAAGGGCCATTGAAAAAAAAGCAAAACAAAATGATGTAAAATGATAAAGATTTATGTTGAAAAAATGTTTTGATAGGGAAATTAGGTCATCTACAAAGGGAAGTCACTCACGGAATTCGGGTTGTTTGTACTTTTTCTGCATTCACATTCTAATTGTATCAATGTGTATTGCGACTGCAGTCATTGGTGGCAACATAAGGGTTAAAGGCCTCCAAAAATATATTTTAAAAAGTAATGCATCAAAATTAAACATTAATTTGCTCTTTTTATGTAAGACATCTGTAACAATGTATTGGAATTAGATTTTTATCCATCCATCTGATATAACATGGTTTTAAATCATCTTTGTTTGTCCCAGGTTTGGATATTTGATCTTCCTGATGCCGGTGCAAGACTGTTACATTTACGTGAAGGCCATAGCGCTCCCCCAACTTCTATTCGATTTTATGGTGCTGATGGTCAAACCATTATAAGTTCAGGTGCGTCCACTCTAATTATTTTTTTTGTTGGGTTGGTTTTTATCCTATTAACATGAACAACCAAAGAGACTAGCTTTGACATTTTTTTGTAATTTTCTATAGGAAAGGTCTTGAATTTGAATTATATATATTTGATAACTTATGTTTTAATAGTTCATATCTAGAATATTTTTTGTGTTTGATTTACGGGGGAAAGGGGGGGGGGGGTGCATATTTGTTTTTAAGATTAGATTTTGTTAGAATAATGTGCCATACTGATGTTCTGACAGTATAATATATTATACTATTAATTCCTCTCTACTTTTTAATAGGGCAAGATAGCACAGTGCGTTCATTTTCAACTGTTCATGACAAACACAACAAAAGTTTAGGTAGGGCTTCTTACAATAAAAAGGAAACAAAAAGGAAGGGACTTCGGTTTGACAAGTATCAGATGCCTCCAGTGGTCAGATTTGTTGCCGGTGAGTACGAATAACAAAGAATTGTTTAGATTAACAAAATGACTCAACCATTGATGATGTCTTTACCATTTTATGATTATGGATGTCAGTGCGCAATGCTTTTTTATCTGAAAAATGTCATGCCTTCATTTTAACAACAAATGCTGTAGCATTTCTAATGCAGCATGTATGCTATAGGTTGTTTTGCGATTTGTAATATTTTGTTATTGGTCACTTGAGCCTCACTTGATTTTGACATTGAAAAATTTGTTTCTTTTTTTTTTACAATACAAACTAAATGGATGAACGCAATTTAAAATGAGACTTTTACTTTCATTCTTTTGTCGTAACAAATATTGATACTAAAGATATGTAATTCATTGCCGTAGTCTTAGATAATAATTAAATTCTTTTTTAAAAGTTAAAGACAGCTGATTTCATTACTATTGGGTAAAAAATTATAATTCACTTTATGAGTTATAATATTTTGTGTTAGAGAATTTGGAATTGATTTTGATGGTGACAAATTAAACTGGTTTCCTTCCTATCTGTCTCTGTTTCACAGAGCCAAGTAGACAGAGTGACTGGGACAACATCCTGGCTTGCCATCGATCCCTGAATATGGTCACTGCTTGGAGTTACAACAGATCCACCATGGGGAACCACAAATATTCCCACCCGAGATTCAAGAAGGATGTCTCTATGCACGAAGTCACTGCTTCCGTAAGTTATCACAATCAGACTACAAAATTAAAGTGAAGTGTGTGTATTTGGGACAGGTGACGGATCCAGGTATTCACAAGAGTTGTCTCTTTTAAAGATGGTTCATTCTGTATGATCTGGTTATTTGAGTGAAAATAGTTTTGTTTGTGTGTTTCCTCTTCCAATTCTGCTGCAACTATGCTAGTCATTTTGTAATAGTTTTATGTGTCAATAACAACTGCTGTATTTGATTGAACTAATTATGTATTTATATTAACACCTCATGTAAAGTTTAAGAGAAATTGGAGTGGATGAAAATACTACCATGACTTAATTAGAACATGCTTCTTCCCTCTTCATCGATCTTGAAGCAGAGGCCCCCTAATCACTCAGCCACCGATTCACTTTTAAAATTAACATAATGGGTCGTCAACATAAGAAGTAATGGGACAGGCCAAAACTGCTTAATTTGGCTGGTTTTGGATTAAGCAATTTTGAATGTACGCATCATTGTTTTCTGTACTTTTATCTTATTATCCCTCCCTCGTATCAATATTTCTTTCACATTCAATCACAGGCTGTGGAAATCAGTGCCTGTGGTAACTTTGGTGTTATTGGCTATAGTTCAGGAGATGTCGATATGTACAATATGCAGTCTGGTTTACACAGAGGTGCATTTGGGGATCCCAGAGGTAATGACCTTGATTTATTTTCATAATCACTTCAAATTATACAGATTATTAACATTTTTAGAATTTAATGGTAAAAATTGGTGATGCTAGAAACCGTTGCTTTTCCTTTTGTTTTCAACTTTGAGATAGAGACACAATTTCCTTATTGCTAAATCTAGGATTATTTTTTTCCATCTACTTTAACTAACATGCCTTCATTATTCAATGAGATTTACAGCAAAGTGCTTTGATGAAGTCAAATCATTGTATCATGATTTATTCCTCTTTTGCAATGTGTCATTGTAGCTCACGATTGTACTGTCAGAGGAATTGCATGTGATGGACTCAACCAGAAAGTCATAACAGCTGGGGCTGATGGTTATATTCGATTTTGGCGATTCAAAGAACATGAACTCTTAGGAGAAATGAAAATGGATGCTTTCATTTCACAGATTTATCTTCACAGAGACAGGTGAGTGTTCCTCTAATGAATTAAGTGTGTGAAATGTAAATACAATTATTTTGCATAAGTTAAGTCCTATTTCTATTGTTACACTATTCACTGAGGATGTGTAAGGCAGTCTTTACACATTTGTGCAAATGGGATCTTTTTTAAACATGTTTCTTCTTTTCATATGGGCACACCAATTTATTTGCTGTAATTCTTTACTTTTTACAGTTCTATGATGGCTGTGGCTCTTGATGATTTCACCATACCTGTTGTAGATGTTGACACAAGGAAGCAAGTCAGGCATTTCAAAGGACATTCTGCTGCTGTATCTGATATGGTCAGTATATTTTATATTAGTTATATATCAGTTTTATATTCCAGTTCATAACTTTAAGAAGATTTGGGCTATTTTGTATCTTACTTGTAGATAATTATCGAAAGTTAGATTCTACAAAGATGTATCTACACAAGCGTATTGATTATAGAAATGCATCAGATATTAAAGTGGCTGCTATTTAATATGTTTTAAGTTTTTCTTCCTTTGTGAATGTGTAAAAAGAATATTGTTTTATCAGACAGTACATTAAGAACCTTATGAGTTATGGTGATCTTTGACATTTTCAGACATTTAGCTCAGATGGAAGGTGGCTCATCACAAGTGCAATGGATTGTAGCATTCGAACCTGGAATCTCCCCACTGGCAGGTAATACATTTGCTTATACATTCAAGCCTTCTTTATATGATATATTTTGTTTTCCCTGGTCAAATGTGCTTCTGTAAAGCGCTTAGAGCGTGGTGATGATCATGGATAAGTGCTTTAAAAAATGTTATCCATCATGCAATCTTCATTGTTTTGCAGTCAGAGTATTTGGAAGGAAATTTCAGCACTTTGTTAAAAAATGTTAGTAAATAATAGTGGATTTGATTAGTGCTCCACCATTGACATCAAAGATGATTATTGATAGGGTGTTTCGTTTATTGATTGGTGTTAATTTGTGTTATAGTAATATGTGGTTACATCTCTTTCTTTCCCATTCATTAAGATTAACAAGGCAATTTCATAATGAGATGATTTTATCTTTTCCCTTTTACTCACTAGAATGATTGATGTTTTCCTGGTGAATTCTGCGGCCACTTCCATCTCCATGTCTCCCTGTGGCAACTTCCTCACCACCTCACACGTTGGAGACGTTGGTGTGTATCTGTGGTCTAATAAAACTCTTTACACTTTCGTTTCCCTCACACCTTTGCCTGAGGGTTACGTGCCAAGAGTGGCGGAATTACCTCAGACAACTGTCCCTGCTGAATCCAGAGGTTGGTATCTAAGTGCTGGCTGTTTTATATTTCTGTCGTTATTCTCTTTTTAATTTGAATGTTGTATGTCCTCATTCTCTGTAATAATGTTTACATTGGACTCACATAAGATGATTTTACAAATGAGTTGAGATTACTTTTCACCCACATTGACTATATATCTTCTTTTTTTTCACAACTTATGATTTTATAGTCTTTTTTAGCCTTTTGGTAGATCATCTTATAAAATGATCAATTGGAGTAGACTTGATATCATTTTTGATGTTTCCTTATTTGTAAATTTATGATTTGCTGTGTGATTTGATAGTTAGTAATTTTCCTCTTTCATATTTTTTATTTCTCCAGACTCATCAGACATTATGGAAGCGAGAGACGGCGAAGAGGATGAAGATACAGAAGGAGAATACAAATCCACAGAACAGATTTCTGATGAGTTAATCACACTGTCCCTGCTGCCGACATCAAGGTGGCTGAATCTCCTCAATTTGGATGCTATCAAGGTAATTCTCATCTTGTTTTCATCAATCTATTATTTTCCTCTTTTCCTTCTTGTTTGTTTTGCTTAGACTTACTGTGGATATCTGAACAATTTTAAATCAGAGCATATTTTTTTAAAACTGCTTTTTTTCGTTTGTTCTGAAATTAGTTTTTTAGCTCATTTTGATTTTTCTTTCACATGAACAGACAACAGAAAATGAATGTTATTTAATTTCATATTTTAACAAGAACTTAACTAATTTATTTTGTGTCAATGTTAGAGCTGTTGGGGGATCCCAAACATTTCACCATTCTCGCTAATTTTGAGGAGGTTTTTAGAAAACAGGAACATATTTTGGATATAAATGAATGCAATTTACATTTTTGATTGTTGTCCTCCCATCCAGATGCGGAACAAACCTAAAGAGCCACCCAAAGCCCCAAAAGCAGCCCCCTTTTTCCTGCCCACAATCGCAGGATTGGAGACGAAGTTTGATTTGAGTGGCTTGGAACAAGAGGAAGAGGTAAATCATACAAGTTGTATAAATTTAAAAAAAATTCAAAGTTAGTGGTGATGTTGGTTGTAATTGGTCTCAATCCCGTCACCAAAAGTTGCAAAGAGTGTAATCCTCAATTTATGTTTTTATTTCTAAATGAATTTATTTTGTTAAAACCACTTCCCTAACTACTTTCTAATATATAATGTATTGTTGGAGGTCTGTACATGGATTATCTCCCAATCCTTGTGATTTGTTTAATGTTAATGAGATTTCGAAGTACTGTAATAAACTATAATATTAATTTTGGAAAACCTGCTTTAGTTTTAGAGTTTTCAGAGAAATATCAGTTGTATTCAAAATTGGCAGCATCCAGTACTTGCCCTAATTCTTGTAGGTGTTTCATATTATCTATGTAATGGGTGAGATGGGGAAGGGGGGGGGGGGAGAGAGAGAGAACGACAGAGAGAGAGAGAGAGAAAGATGGTTTGCAGTGATTGTCATGGGCTATTAATTTATGTGGTTTGTTAGTGGTATTTTATGGTCACGTCACATTGGACAGGCAGCCATTATGGAGAGAGACAAATTGTTATTGATTTGGAAGGTTAGTTGGTAGTGGTCACTTGGGCAGGTTTGACTGTTTGTTTATTTCATTTTTTATGTGTACTTAACTTTTCACATTATTCTCTTTTCTCTTCAGTCTTCATCTCGCATAAAACATTCCACAATTGGAACGTTGTCTGACTTGGCCGTTGCTCTTACCAAAGCACATCAAGCTGCGCAATGTAAGCAAATCATTTTCCAGTCCTTGCGTTTCCTAACTAATATAAATCTGATGACATTCTAGTTTCTATTTGTTAAATAATTTTATTTCTCTATAATTGAAATTGAAAAGAAAAGTGACAACTTACAGATAATTATATGTATGGATGATGTGCGAACACTGATTTTCAGTACTGCTTTTTTTCTTGCTGTTGTTGATTACTTTTCAAGCCAAGGTTGGTCATTGAACCCCAAACTTTCAAGCCAAGGGATGCAACTCGTATTAAGATGTGTCCTAGTACAATATTTTTTATAATTGTGTGGTTAACATTCAATTGGCATGAATGAAAAAAAATATGTTTAGATAGAGGAAAGATTTATCTTTTATTTGTTTGAATTGTGCATTATTTGATGTGGTAAAAAAAAACTTCCCTTTTTTTAGTGTTAAAGTGGTTACAATGACAAAAATGATATTTGTATTTGTGGTAATGTGTGAAAAGAAAAGGTCTATTTATTAAGAGATGGTGTAATAATGAATGTAATGTAAATGTAACATCTTACAATCTATTAAGTTTGCCTACTTTTTTGTATTATTAGATTCTGGTGTGTTGAAAAGCCTGAAGGAAATGGGACCATCTGCTATTGACACGGCCATCAGAACGCTGTGTCCAGAGGATGGAGGGAGTGATGAAGTGTTGGAGTACTTTATCGAGTTCATCACAGCAACACTGAAAACAAATAAAGATTTTGAGCTGGCTCATTCCTACCTAGCTTTGTTTATCAAGGTGTGTGTCAATGTTTATGTGTGAAATATGTGGTCACTTGGGCACTAAGGAAAGAAAATATTATTTTAAAAATATGTCAAAGCCATCATTACAGTTATTTATTCGTTGCTGAAGGTTTATGTCCTCTCAATTTGAATTTGTTGATGTGTAGATCTGTTATTTTTTATTGCGGTTTGATAGGGTATACAATATTAATCAGCATAAGTTTTTAAATGTGGCTTCATCAAGCTCTCAGATATTTTACTCTTATTGATCTTTGGTCTGTCTTTAGGAAAACTCACAATGTATAAAACTGCGAGATATTAGAGAAAATTTTAAAATGAGTCGGCAGTGTTCTAATTTTAAGATGTACTTTTCGTGAAACTTGTATTATATGAAAATAAAAATGACAATTATCAGTGTGCTTCATTTTATCACGAAAACTTTAATATTTTTTATTTTTGCTTCATTTTGTAGGTTCATGGAGAAGAGATATCAAGCAAACCCCACCTGTCAAATGCATTGGAACAACTTAGCGACTCCCAGTTCCACTCCTGGGACCGAGTCCAACTCCTGATGCAAAAAGCCATGGGCCTGGTCAACTACCTACGCTCTGCGACTGTGTAACGATCAGGATAGTAAACATTTACTTTTAAATCAATTTTTTTATGTGATAAGAGCGAAAAGCGGGGAGGTGTATGAGTGAGTCAGTGAGAGAGAGAGAGTGAGTGAGAGAGAGATTGGATTGTTGTGGAGATGCACTCTATGTCTATCTACAATGAACGCTTGAAATCATTATCCTTGAATACAACAAAGGAACAACATAAAGACTGATTTTGTGTAGTTTTCATAAACAAATAGGTTTGAAATACATTGTGATACCTAGTTTGTTTGTATAAAACAATGAAAATAAAACATTTAATGTAACCTGAAAAACTATGCATTTACTTTGTTTGTTAGTCTTGTTATAATTTATAATATAAAGTAGTAGAACATATTTGTCAAGCATTTTTAATTGATGAAGATGATGCTCCTGTTTAAATGACCGCTTTGACCACTCTATTGAACTTTTAATTTATTTTATAAGGACGAAATCATGAAATACCTACTGATATTGTATGATGTGGGGGTGAGATGACATCATGGGAAAGTTTGGGTTTTTTGTTTTTTTCTCGAGGGGGGGTTCTTCGTTGTCCTGTTCACTATATGGTGTACAAGGCACCCCCTTATAAAGCCAGATCACCACCAAAAAGATTCAGAATCAGATACGCTCACAGGCGTCCTGACAACCAAGCAAGGCCGTTACACAGTTGAGAACTGAATGCATCCTGGATTAAAAAACATCTGGTCAGCTAACTTTATAATAATATAATTTATATAGTACCTTCCCTTGTTTGTTAGCTCAAGGCCCTTTACATCATCATCACAATGACAAATACACGTTGATAATAGGGACATCAAATATAATGAGTTTAAATAAATAATGTTTGCTCTAGTTAAAAATATAGAGGCATAAAAATATTGAATCAGGGAATTCAAAAGTCAAAAATGTATCACAAAATAATGACATGATATACTTTATGGACTGCCTTGGGTGGAATCTCTATATGAAAGGTGCACACAGACCAGCTATTTGCCCCAAGAAACTACAGACAATCACAGGTTTTTAGACAATTCCAAGATTTTGAGATGGGAAAAAATAGACTACATTGACTTTTTTTTTGTATTTCACATGTGAAATATCACTCTCAAAAATGTACACACACCTATTCCCCCCAGTAGCACCCGCTGGGTCGTCTGTCGTGAGTTCAGCTCATTTTCTCTGTGGAGTGGGGTATAAAACAACATTTTTAACCAGAACCTCATCGGGAATCTTAAAGGTGGCGCGTTTCATTGTTTTTAGATCCAGTGATAAAAGGGGTCTGTGTCGGCCCTGCTTATTGCGGTGTAAAGGGGACTTGATAAACAACTGTGCTAGGGTTTCAACAAAATCAAGATTTTTAGTTTGACATCACTTTTGGACGTTATATAAAGTCACAACAAATGAGATTTTGTTATCTTATCAGTCAGTTGTCTTTCTTTCTTTCTTTCTTTTTGAAATTATCCCAATCAAGAAAAACTATGGGAAAATATAAATGTCAAACGAGAATAATTTAATTTGCTGTGGCTTGTACTTTGTTGATTTGTCAACATTGGATTAGTTTTGAACAGTTGTTTATCAAGTCCCCTTTACACCGCAATAAGCATTGTAGGGGCCAGCCATATGTCAAGCTCTGAATGGTGCACATAACGAATGGAAGTAATTCCAAATGTCAATGAGGACTTACACTTACACTACCATCACCTAACACATGGCTAGAAAGACTCTGCATCAGGAATTAGAGACGAGCAGGTGATGAGTCCACTGCGTAGTTTGAACAGTGCACATGACATTATAATTACGATACAAGCTACCACTACCAATACTTATTTGCCTCAAGAGTTTCAAGTCAATTCACAGATTATGAGATGAAAAAAAATTTAATTTTTAAAAATATATTTCACATGTGAAATATCACTCTCGAAAATGTACACACACCTAACCAAAGGAGATTTTGTTATCTACCAGTTAGGCACTTGTCTTCCTTTCTTTTTCTTTTTTTCTTCCTTTTTTTCCTTTCCTATTTCCTGAGAAATTGGACAGCTGTCTATGATTCTGAAATTATCCCACAAAGAAAAACTATGGGAAAATGTCAATGTCAAACGAGATTATTATAATTTGCCGTGGCTTGTCGTGTGTATATTTGTCAACATCGGACTATCTAGTTTTGAACAGTGCACATTATAGTAATTACGATACAAGTTTCCAATATTTGGGTTTAGTGGGCTGATCACCTTGTTAAAACATATCGATAAGTTGGACTTAGCAATGGATGGCAGTCGGAGTTTTTGAACTTGACAGTAAGGGTCCAGCGCCCATATTCACAGTCATTACGTAAACTGATACTGATAGCACATTTTTGCACAATCTTATTTGACGTCATTAAGGTCTATGAATACGGCCGCATGTATTTTCTCTTATGGGCATTCACGTTTGAACATTGAGCTGAAACGAACTCTGTTGTTCATTACAATTGTTTTATTGGAAAGTAGACGAACAAAAAATCATCTGACGGGAATCACGTAATATATTGCACCCAAGTAGTGGCATTTTAATCATGGATAGCATGTTTACAGCGCTTATCCACGATCATCACCGTTTTCTAACTCTACGCGCTTTACAGTATTACATTTTCCCCGGGAAAGCAACGGAACACTCAACATTGTTTGTTTATCGAGTCCCCTTTATACCGCAAGAAGCAGTGTAGGGGGCCAGCCGTATGTCAAGCTCTGAAGGGTGTACATGACAAATGAAAGTTAATCCAAATGGGGGGGGGGG
>JARFNW010001480.1:3681-15583 GCA_031763155.1 Dirona albolineata | reverse complement strand
TATGTTTGTGTGTCTCTCTGTCTGTTTGTGTTTCTGTCTCTCTCTCTCTCTCTCTCTCTCTCTCTCTCTCTCTCTCTCTATCTCTCTCTCTCTCTCTATCTCTCTCTTTCTTCAATTTTGATTGTTAGTCGAAAAATAAATCCTATAATGTGCATGTTTACTGCAACGATCTAAAAGAGAAAATGTTTGTTTCCAATAATAAAGGTTAAAAATACCAAGTCATAATAATAGATCTCTATGTTTGTAATGCTTTTGAATTAGACAAATTTTGCAAGCATTGCGTAACTTTCTTACAATTCTGAATGTATTTTTTTTCACCATTGGTTTCTTGTTATTTACTTCATCTTTTCATTACCTCAATATTAACTCAGTTGATTTTTTTGCAAATCCATCCATTAATATTATTCATGCTACACTCCAAATACGATTATTATAGTTTGTAGTCTTTGCTATTTTCTATAAGTGTAACAGCAAGAACTATTCTTTAGTTGGTTTTATTATTATCATTTTCAGTTATAAGTTGAATACACAAGATTTTAAATTCTTTGTAGTACGTAAAACGTCTTGTTTCTTACTTTCAATTACCTTTGGAATTATTAATTCTTCTCTTTAATAGATTATAATTTCATGACACATTTCGTTATATATCATAATAACATAATGTCAATACATTTTTTTGTTTAATGCGTTGTCATACATTTCAAACAATAAAATTGAATCACTTGTACTTTTACCACTGTCTTCGCCCGCACGATTCTGATCAGGGAGTCCTTTTTACAAAATGGAAGTACATTATAATTAAGAATAAAAAACGAATGCTAATGCAACCACTGATGTTCCCAAGTTTTTTATTTATCTTCTTATTTATGTTCGTAATTGTTAATCCAACTTATTTTGTGGTGATTTCTCTAAGTTTGTTTTTTAAGTTGGCATTTTTTTTCATTTTTGTTTATGATGAGTTTTTGTTTTTTTCGGTCTTTGTCTTTTTGTTTATTTGGGGGCGGGGGGGGGGCGGGGGGGGGCGGGGGGGGCAGTAGGTGGTGGCTGCTCAAGGTGCATGGTATAGCCTCTGCTTTTTTGTTGTTTCGTTTTAATATACAACAACTATACTTTTTCTTCTCCATCCTTCTCCTCCATCCTCACCCTCCTTCCTGTCCTCCTCCTTCCCCACCTCCTTCCTGTCCCCCTCCTCCTCCTCCTTCTCATCCTCATGATCAACTGCCTGCTGTGCCCAAACTGCAGGGAGGGAAGGATAGGGCAAATTGGATGAATCCCATCCTTAGACTTCTAGATAAATTGCGGTGACAGGCCACAAACAGGACTTTATCCATCTGAGTTTTTGGATTCAACATTTCACGAGGTTTGATTAAACGGGTCTGGTCAGATATGTGGCATGGCATGATGGTGAAATCGAGATTTTGGCTTGTTTATAAATGGACTCATTCCAATCAGTCCCTATCTGTTTGGTTTTCAATTGCCATCATTTGACGCAATTTAGTACACATTTCCCCACAAGCGTCTTTGTCCATCTAGAATCCACCATAAAGGGATGATATTGATAATATGGAATTTTTGTAACCATTTGTTAACGGAAGCAAAGCCATTTGCCACGGCTCAATAAATACCACCAGCTTTAGAAATGATAATAATAATAATAATAATAATAATAATAATAATAATAATAATAATAATAATAATAATAATGATGATGGTGATGATGATGATGATGATGATGATGATGATGATGATGATGATGATGATGGTGATGATCTAGTTTGTTGAAATCCAGCCTGCTGGTCTCTCAGCTTCATGCCCGCTGCAATTTTCGTTCTTTCTAAAGTAAATATGCTGAAATAATAATATTTTAATTCTAGGTACAGACAGAAGCATCTGTCTATCATAGTGTACCTAATTTTCGTTTCGTATTTCGTTTTGGTTTAATGTTTAAATGGTAGATCTTTTTTAAATAGGTGCCTGCAATTTCCGGTCGTCATCTTCCTTTTTATTGCGAAAGGTGGAAATAACAATAACTTACTATTACTAGACCGTCTAGTGTGATTTTCTAGCCGTAGTCGATATAATAATTTACCTACTGATTGTAAACGACATCCAGAGGGTTATCTTGGTCAGTGCTTGTCTTTAAAAAATTCAGTGAAGCTTGACAGATTGAAGTATATGAGTTTTTGTCCAGTTTCCTGTTGAATATTTGAAACTGAAACAGATCATTTTCATTGTGATTGTTTGAGTTTGTGATTGTTAGTTGTTATTGTGTTTGTTGGGCTTTTTTACCTTTGCCTTCCTTACTTGTTTTTATTTATATTTGGGGTTAATGTGAAAAAGTCGAGGGCCCTGTTGTATTGACTGGCCTTATGTAATTGTCTCCACTAGCTGTGTTCTGAACCTTGATGAACTTGAACAATTATCGGCTTTGTTGATTGTAATTGTTGGTTGATTGAAAGTAATGAAAATAGTCATGACATTCTTCTGATTCATCATTCATATTCATATAATAAAAAATACAAAAAAAACCCCCAAAAAACAAAGTTAAATTGGTGAATTAAACGTAACACTTAAAAACATGAACATGACTTGATATAATATTATAGACATAGACGCTACTAACTACTGCTCAACTAGACTCTATCTGTCTAGTTATAGTTATAAATTATAAGTTATAGTCAATATTTTGATGGACGTTTCCAGTAAAAATTTGAATGTAAAACTATGGCCAGTCTATTAGATACAGCTAATACTAATAATATTAATATTATTAATTAATAATAATATGGTTCATCAGAATAAAAATCCATACGTTGTTGGAAATTTTCTGCCAACTAGTGCTCTCAAAGTCAAAGAACTGAATTTAACACATCGAGATCTTGTCTCAGTAACATCTAATGATTATAAATGCATTCTTTGGCTTGCCAGATATGGGCTTATAAGAAATGATTTACCTTGTGAGACATGTGGTGAGAGACCAATGATTTTCGCTGAATGCACTCAATCAAAATCTGATGGATTTTCGTGATTATGTGGAGTTTGCCGTCGTCGACGTAGTAAACGTTGGGATTCATTTTTTCAAAGTAGTCATCTTGGTCTCATGCAGTTGATTGAATTCATTTATTGGTGGTCACGAGAAACATCAACACAAGAGATTTTAAAACAATGCAAAATCTCAACTAGTGTCTGAGTGGCAAAACTACATTCGAGATGTCTGTGCCCTGTACGTAATCGATCACTCTACGCAGATTGGAGGTTCTGATCGAGTTGTGGAAATTGATCACAGCAAGGTCATGCATCGCAAGTATTGCAACATTCCATTTGAGGAATGCACTTTGGTTGTCGGAATGCTTGAGAAAGATGCCAATAAGTTTGTATTGGCCCCCGTCGAGGATGTGACAGTGGATTCTCTTTTACCCATCATTCAAACCTTTGTCAAACCCCAAACTACAATAATTGCTAAGGATTGGGAGGCTTTTAATCAACTACAAGGTAGTTTTGAAAACAGTCACGGATATAGATTCATAAAATCTGAGGATAAGATAACAAATAATAACACATTCAGAAATTATCAGTTGAAATTCTTTAAGTTTCATTGTGCTTTTACTCCTGTCTTAAATTCCTATCTGCAGGAATACATGTGGAGAAAATTGTTCAAAGACAATGCCTTAGGTAACATCCTGCATTGTATATAAGACAAAATTTTCTCACATGATAAGGACCAATCTCTATGACTACACTATTAGTATTAGTCTATTGATTCAAAGCAGTTGTCATTTCTTATGATGACATATAAAACTTATCTGACAGTGAATAGTAAAACAAATTCAGTTACTGTTTTGCACTTCTTATAAGTATGAGTTGTTGTAAATCAAGTCTTTTAAAAATCTTGGTTTTAAAGATTTATAGGTGTTAATCCAGCTGGGACTAAAAGTAAAGTACTTGTAAAAGAAGTAAAATGAGACAAACTGATGTTATCATTTCACGTGAAGAAATACACACAAAAAATTTGTGTTGCTTTTAGTTTTAGGGATGTGAATACACCTACTATTTAGCTTAAAACTGGCTGGAGAGTTATGAAGGATATAATGAGTTTGACAAACCTTGATGGTTCATGGGGGTCTGGTCGATTTTGAAATATTCCTGCTCTTTGAAATTTATTTCCTCGTCGATGTTGATACACACATTTGAAATGGATTCAAATTTGTTACAGCCCTGAAATTCCCACCAATTCAATCCTATTTTGATTTTCATGCAATGGCTCTGCAAATTTTGATATTTTTGAGGGTTTTTTTGTTGATCAAGCCTTCTTTTGTGAGTTTTAATCTAAAACTAAAATCTTTTTAAAAATTATTATATCCACTCACTGTCTCGGTCCCAGCATTTATTTTTTTTTCTTTTGCTTCTTCGACTTCTTCATGGGAATGAGTATTCCAATTCCTGTCGTTGATTTGTCAATTTGTGCCAATATTGGAATTGATAATCTGCAGTGGTCCAATGATTGATCATATCTGATCATCTTTGTGTAGGTGCCCACCTCACCAAAATCTTTTTTGGATCACACTTAGGGAGTTGAATTAACCTTACACCGAAAGGTAGAAAGGAAATGATAAAGAAAGAAGAGAGTTGAATTCCCTGTCTAAAAGAAATAATTTTCTCTTTGTTTTTATGGTTTTAAAATAAAACCAGCTGAATTTGAAAATACTGGGGAAATATTACAAAATTCTTGCTGTCATTTCTTCGGGAATGGAAAATTATGATTTAGAGGAGATGGAATCAAAAACTTGAATAATTACGAGGTAAGTGTAAAGCACTACTTTCACACAAGCATTGAATCTTTCTTTCTCTACTCCTTCCTGTATCTTTACTTTTCTATTTTTACGATTTAGATTTAATTAACTTTTTTCTCTTCTTTTTTACTCATTGTTTGGTAACAAATGTTCTTTTTCACTGAATAATGGAGTATATATAAAGATTTTTTTATTAGATATCAAGTCCTTAATTCACAAGCGTAAATTAAATTTATTGGAATTGTTTTTTTACATGTTGTATTTGTTTTCAACTTTACTGTAATTATAATTGTAATAATGAAATGCAACTCTTTTTTTTTCTTTTTTTTTTCCTTTTTCTTCTCTCTGAAACAGATTGTCCTTAGTGTGACGAACCATTTCAAAGCGTAGGCCCTACATCAAGGCAAGATTGTTCTCCCAAGTTGTCTCTCCCCCGTGACATGACTCCCTCTTTGTGGAATCGAGTTGATCAAATCAAGCCATTCAATTGAGTAGAGCCTGATGATCATTTCATTTTTTTTTTAAACTTCTCATCACCCGGTCCTGGTTGTCGAGTAGTGAAATCTCCAATGTTTGATCCTTATTTTAGTTGACAGGCAACCTCAAGGACCAGTCGTCACTCGACTTCAATCATGGCCGCTGTGGGAGATGATTGCTATTTCTTTTGTACCTCAAATTGCGCCAAGGTAGGTAATCTTAGCTAGTATTATTATCTTTTCACTACATTATTGTATCGTTATTGCTTTTATGAGCGGATTAGATACATGATTTTAAAGTAATTAATAACTATATTTTTTTCACGTGTTTTGATCTAAAGGTTCGTTTTGTTTCTTGGTGTGTTTTTTTCTCTCTCTTTTGTAACCAAAATAGTGCCTGTTTCAAGATTTTGAAGGAAAAGGTAGTATAGTATATATTTAAATAATAAACAACTAAAACTTGTTTTTCTTGATTTGCCCAGGGACCAGCGTGTCCGTTCCGTCATGTGGAAGCAGCCAAGACCTGCAAGGTTATCTGCCAGCACTGGCAAACGATAGGATGTTTCAGGCCAGGCTGTAAATTCAGACACTCAGATTTTCATGTAAGTTCTTACAAACTTTTGTCAGTAATGTCAGTGACTCCTTTCGCAGGGGTTATTTTTTCACTGTACACTATTTGATTTGTCAGTTATAATTCAAATATAATTCCTTGTTTTGATAACGATTGAATGGGATGAGTCAAATGTGCTAGGTAAATACCTTAGAGCATGGCAATGATCGTTGATAAGCAGTAGAATAAATGAGATTTATTATTATTAGACAGACTGGAACTCATGAGGATCAGTTTTTATTAAATTTTATCGCTGATAAAACTGCCTTAACATTCATCAGTAGCTATACAGTCAGCTTTGAATGTATCAATGTTGTCAGGGGAGTGGAAAAATTTTTACTTGGTCTATTTTAAAGTGAATTGCTGTATAAAGTTTGTCTTAAAAAAGGTAAATCAGATTGAAAGATATATTGAGTTAGGTTGAGTTGGCTGTAATAGTATTTAAGTCTTGTGGAATTTTATAGATTTGGTATAAAAATAAAGAAGAATTAAAAACTTTCTTTATTTGTTAAAAAATTATTTTGAATTTATAGATCCAAGTCAATTACAGTGAAATCCCTTGTTACTGGGAAAGCCAGCCCGTTGGATGTAGTAAAGCCAATTGTGTGTACAAACACAGCAAGCCTAGACCGGACCCAAAGACAGGTATGTGTTTCATTACCTCACAGAAGAATATAGCCCTTTGTATATATTTGTCAGGTGCAAGTGGTCTTACGTCTAGAATGGTTATGATATTTCATCATGCATGTGTTTGCATTTTAATAATTTGGTTTGAATGGGGCTGTACAATTATTGTTTTGTGGGTTCTCTCTCTCTCTCTCTCTCTCTCTCTCTCTCTCTCTCTCTCTCTCTCTCTCTCTCTCTCTCTCTCTCAAATCCCTCTTTAATTTGGTTGACGTTGACTTGGCTTGGGTTTCACTTGAAAAGGTTTTTTCCCCCTTGCTTTATTTACTTTTACGCTTGATTCTTATTGTTGTCGGATAGAATTGAGATGGCTCAGTCCATTCGCACTTTTCTTTTCAACTGGTTTCTTTTTTTGGGGGATCCATGTTTGACTTGATTAATGAAAGGGACATGGGAATTGCCTCATGTTTGTTTGGCCACAGGAATCCCCTTCATCCTTCTTTTTAACTGCCAAATTAGTTATCTTTACAATTGGGAATAATTTAGATTCCGACAAGCATCTCTCGATATTAGTGGAAACATTTACACAGCATCTGTATGAGGCAGTTAATCGGTTTGATGAAATCGAAACAATGCGACAAGCGTGTAATGTAAATGAGTTTTGAAATTTAATAAGTACGGTATGAAAAGGTTGTGCTCCAAAGACTTAATTTGATTTATTTCCCAATTCACGATATAGCGTCACCACCAGTTGATCCTGCCTCGACCCCTCCGAAGACCGACAGTAAAACCGAGGACATGAAAGAGACGAAGGACACATTTGTCATGCCAACGGTCAAACCAGTCATCATTGATCCAGGTACTGTGACTTCCTCGTCGTATACTAAGATAAAGTTGTTTTCTTTTTCTCATAAAGACATGATGAAAATTGCTGACAGTGAATTGACAATGTAGTTTAGAACGTAAAAATCTAAATTGTATAAAATTTGAAAAATGAATTTGTTTTGTTTGGGAATGGTGTGCTTTGACATTACAAAATCCAAATTTTTTAATTTGAGAAATTATAATGTTGTTTTGATTTTTTTTAAACTTGACAGAATCGGAAGCCAGTAATTCATCCCCTGTGAAAAACCCTCCATCAAAGATCACCAAAGCAGAGAAAGAAGATGAAACAGTCAAAGTTGCTGAACCGTCAGACACCAAAACCAGTCTTGAAATAACAAAAAAGAAAGGTGGAGATGTCCAGGCCACTGGAACGGTCAAGCGGAAAAAGGTCAATGAAAAAGTGGTCACCAAAAAGAAGAAAGCTGTTTTGACGCAGAAAAACGGAAAGCCGGTTGCAGGGAAGGTCAAGAAGGTGGTAAAGAAGGTGGTTGATTCCAATCCTGTAAAGGTGCCACTCAAGAGAAAGAAAGTGGGAGATTTGAAAGTGGAAAAGCCTGCAGTGGCTGTGAAGAAGAAGAAAGTTCACGACAGGCTTGGAGTGAAACCTGTTGCAGCATCGTCAAGTCCAAGGAAAGCGAAGAGTGAAGAAGAGAATGAATCATCTGGTAAGTGAATTGTGATTTTATGAAGAGAATAATGTCAAGGAAATGGTGATGAATTGCCAGTAAGAGATAGTGAACAAAGAGAAAAAAAAGTACTGTAAGAAAGCAAGCATGGGGTCATTCTCATTTTCGGCAGATTTTTTTTCCTCTTCTATTCTTGACTATCACTATCAGCGCTTTCTGGCTCTGCGACATTTTCCCACTTTAATGTTTCAGATTATCATCAGTGCATGTTCATGTTGTTGTTATCAATTTGTTTGTTTATATTTTTTGGGGTGAGACGTAGGGAGGGTGATGCAATCATAAGCAGATATTTTATTCAATGAACATCCGGTCTCCGAGTTTACTAGAAGCATAAACCCTAATACTCCACGTTATCATCAAATTGTATTACTTCATTGGGATGTTTGTCAAGGATTTGTTTAATTCTTTACCAATTGCCTTTGCCTATCATGACTCCCCTATATTGTTTTTAGATTTTAATTTATTTTTTTTCGTTGACTAATTTAATTCCTATCCTTAGTATATTTTCTGAAAGTACTTCCCTCCATATTTTCTTTGGTCTACCTCACATCATCTTGCTATACTGTCTATTTGTCTATGATCAAACACCATTTAGTTTTTATGGATTGAATGTAGTGATTATTTTCTGTTTTACATAATTTTTTCCTTCCAGACAGTGGCAGCGATAGTGATGACTCAATTGAGAATTTAAAAGTTTTGTCTATGGAGGAAATTTTCAGACAGAAAGCCTTGGAGTCCATGATGAAAAAAAGAGGTATGAATTTACTATTCTTGTTTCATCTTGGTTAAAATGGGAATATTAAAGTCTTATGACAGGTATATATATACTTCTATGAAGGAAGTGCCGATTTAAAAAGATTGACTGTCCACTTAACAATGTTGAAAAGGGGTGAAACCTAAACCACTATTACATATATATGATAATAATAGTAATAGTACACAGGTGCATCCCTTAGACTAAAGGGCTTTATGGGGAATTATATAAAAGTGTGTATATGTCAGGGGATAAATATAGTATATAACATGGAAGAAAGGGCCCTTAAGTTTATATATAACATTTGTCTCTATTTTGTATCTGTGACTTTATAACCTATGCAGCAATATTTCCCCAATTCCTGTCATATTGTTTACAATAGTGTATATATCACATCACAACCACCAAGATTCCAATGCAAAGTGGCAGTAAACAGTTGTTACACTTTTACTAGACCACAATGAATTTGGAATGGGCTAAATATGAACACTGTTTAGTTCATTATGGGTTTTGTTTTATTGGGTGTTTTGGGTTTTTTCATTTCAAATAAGATATGTTTTTCAATCTTGTCTGGGTTTGTTTTGTTTGTTTGTTTTTCTTGATTTTTAAGAGTTTTTAAAGTTCTGTTTGTATTTTGTCTTGCAGCTGCAGAAGGCAAACCCATGATGCCAGAGTTCAGCACATCTCAAAAAAGACCTGCTGCCCCTCTTAAAAAAAGACCTGTAGCTCCACTTGAAAAAAGACCTGCTGTTCCACTTCCAAAGAGACATGCAGCTCCACTTCCAAAGAGATCAGCAGCACCCCCTCGACCAGTCAGATCTGCTCCTATTACAAACAGGCCGAAGAAAACTGTGGTAAAGAAACCCATCACTCCCCCTCCTATGTTTGAATCGGAGGAGGATGAGGTAGAAGAAGATGAAGTGGAAGAGGAGGAGGAGGAGGAAGAACAAGAAGACAGCGAGTCAGCAAGCAGTGATTCTTCTCCGAGTTCTGATTCTTCGGAAAGTGAGGAAGAAACAGGTATGATCATCAATTGAATGCATCGGGCAATATTTTGATATAGCCGCACAGGCATGTTAGCCGTAGACTGAATGTCTGTGTTTGTTTTTTTTTTGTGTTAGATATTTCTCAACTTGTTTTGCCTTCACAATGTAGGATTTGATTTTGAAACTGTCTGTTAACCATGCGCATTTCACCGCCTCAAGGTTTGCTAATTGCTAATCTTTATAGTGAACTGACAACTGAAACCTGCTATCTATATAGATTTATTTAATCTGTATTATACATATATGACACCCCATTTTTAAAATCTCCTTTCATTCATTGTATACAGATCTTTTAAAAAAAAATATTTAATTAAAATTGAATTATTGAAATATTTTGAATTGCACTTCAAAACGTTTTAAACACAAAGACTGAGCTGAATCACATTAAATGTCTAAAAGTGTGATAATAACTTGAAAGTGGTGAAACTAAGAAGATTGGTTATAATTGTGTTGTGATAAAAGCGTATTATATGTGTTTTCTAAAAACATTTGATAAAGTAGTATGTATTATTTATGATTATAATTCTGTGATGGCGAAAGACAGAAAAGTGACAAAGGGAAATAAGGAGATTAATAGTGAATGTATGATTGTCCTTGAAATGAAATGTAAATGTTTTGTTTGTTTCATTTTACTTCAGAAGTGAGACGAGTGGTCATCAATTTGGATGCAGAGAAATCGGCCAGGGACAGAGGTGAGACATTTTTTATTTCAATATTTTCTTATGGGGCAATTTATGACAAACTTGTATCCATTCTTCAGATTATTCTACGTTACTCAAAAGTCAAAAGTCACTGATGGTTTTAAGAAAAAAATCACCAAGTGGTTAAAGGTCAACCTGGTATAGATTTAACCCAGTAGAGTCCTGAGAACGTCTGTATTTGTTGAAATGTTAGGAATGCCTGTATAACAATATTGGAACTGGACAAAGAATGATAATAGATTAATAAATAGGGTTGTTACGTAGCAAAGCAATAGCAAAATAGTAGCCTATCACCCAAGCATGTGGATTCTTTGTCATAAAGGTTTGAATTGTCTTCACTGAGCTTGTTTAATGCTATTTGTTTGGGTTGTTCATGAAGAGAATGATAATTACAATTGACGATTACCTACCTTACAATAATCCAATGTTGTGATTCATTCATTTTTTGCAGCCAAAGCAAGCCTGTTGAAAAAGCGTCCCAGTAGCACCCCTGTGTCCACAGCAACAAAGATTAAAAAGAGGAAAGTGGTAAACGAAAAAACGAAAATGACATCTTTTTCTCAGGCTGCTCCACGTTTGAGCATAAAGGAAAGGCTTGGCAAGGCACCGTCCATGTCGTCTGCGGTCAGGAAGGGAGATCACAGATCTGTGTCATCGAAATTGCACGTCAAGTCTTCATCAGAGGAGGAAGAAGGGGAGCTGCTGGATGAACAGAGTGATGACGACAGTCTTCCTGGTATCAAAATCAAGTCGTTGGGTGAAATCAAGCAAGGGAAATGGAGGCAGTTTGATGATCAAAAGGGTAAGGAGATGACAAATACTGGTTTTGTTGCGTGTTTGATTTTTAGTTTGGGGGGGGGGTCTATAAAAGAAGAAGTGTACTGACAGTAAATATAGAATGTGAGTTAGCCTTGTCTGTTTCTATTAATAGTATTTGTAAGGCAAATTGACATATAGGTTGGAACAAGCAACGAAGCAAGCAAATGAATGAGGGCTGCCAGAGACTTAAAAACTGGTTAGAGGGCGGAAGACAATCTCTGAAAAGGTGTGTGGGAGGGGGGAAAAGGTGTTTGATTTTTTGTTAGTTGTTTTACTCTTTTACGCTACCATTACCTTTTTTTTTTTTTGCGTCACATTTATTTGAGCAAGTTAACAGATGATGCAAAAGAATGCCTTGCTTTGTCTGTTCATTCATTCCATCAGATATATTGTTCGTCGTGTTGTGTTCATGCATTCCATCAGATATATTGTTTGTCGTGTTGTGTTCATGCATTCCATCAGATATATTGTTTGTCGTGTTGTGTTCATGCATTCCATCAGATATATTGTT
>JARFNW010001369.1:0-15586 GCA_031763155.1 Dirona albolineata | reverse complement strand
TACTACTACTACTACTACTACTACTACTACTACTACTACTACTACTACTACTACTATTACTACTACTACTACTAATAATAATAATAACAATAATAATAATAATAATAATATTAATAATGATAATAATAATAATAATAGTACGTAGTACATTTATATAGCGCTTATTCGCGATTATCATCATGCTCTAAGTGCTTTACAGTATCACATATTTGCGCAAGTTCATTCGCAAGTTCTATGGATACATCTTTTGTCGCTTTTTTTCCAGGCTCTCATCTAAACTTGAGTTCGGAAGGGTAAGAAGTGCAATATGTCTTACCCAAGTACAAAACGCCGGTAACTTCATTCTAAGAAACATGTCTTTCCCCAAGACCCATGATCGGCCATCCATCCAAGCAGCTACCTACTACGATTAGCGTTAAGTATTCGTTGACTGATTCAATGGGAATATCATTCCCAATCGATGCCACTAATTAAACATGTTATTAATTCATAGCTGCTATCTATACCAACGAGATACCATTGTAACGTTGGTTTAGATACACATTGATCTGTTTCTTCTATCAATAAAACACCCTACGTCTACGCTTGTAATCTTCACTCAGCCAGAGCATAGTCTCAGTGTAGGGAAAAGTAGGGATTTTTAAGTGTCAATTGTAGGGGAAAATTAGCAAGGGGACATAATCTTTCGTCCCTCCCTATGTCGTGTTGTATTGCTAACGACCCATCGTTTAGGCCTATATCGCTACAGATTCCAAACACGATAAACATAGCTTGAAGGAAATGTGTTTGTAATTGTAATGAGTGATGGCTTCATATGTTTATCTCTCTAAAGAAGTGCTTTCAGGATTTGACAACTATAAGGTAAATTATTGGGCTTGTTTTTTCCCTGGTTTGTATGGCACTCAGTTTATCCATAAATTATCATGCATTGCCGAGAATAATTTAACGACAACATTTAAGAGTAATAATAGAAGTCTGGTTGTATGAATGAAACACCGGCTCTGTCACTAGATAGAGGTCTAGTCACTCTCATTCATCAAGCAGAGTCCTGACGATTTGATCAGATTAGCCTGAAGTTGACAAGCTCTAAATGTATTTCATCACATTGTAAATTAATCTGACTGTGTGACTGTTCCTTACTGTACTGTTTGTTGACTGTTTTTTTAGTTTGAGTTTGTTGTCCATTGTTTGTAGAAACCAGGGAACCCTCTTCTCTCTATCTCAGTTGGAGTTGGATTTGGCTTGAATCTCACAGTGTGTTATTGATTCATCAAATTCATGGGATATGACTGAGTGTGACTTTTGGTCTGGCTGTATTTTCTCCTTGTACTTGTATACTATGCTGCTAACTACTACTACTATACTTATACTGCTAACTAGTACTAGGTAGTACTAGGTAAAAGTCTGAAATAATAATTATAATGTAATTAATCACGCCAATACCAATATATAGCCATCATAGTTCACATTTACTTCATTTCTAGGAAAAGTTTATTTGATTACAAACATACAATACAAATGCAGTCTTCATAGGAACGTAGGAACAGATCTTAACTCAAAGGTGTACAAACGAAGAGAGACCAAACGAAACATGCATCAAAGGGAGCATTGTATTTGTATGGATGATGGATAATTACAAATGACAGGGAAGGGGGGACGGTGATAGTACCACCAATAAATCTTACACCAGGGTATCGCGTACGTTACCGACCAAGCCGCCACCCGCTGCGATAATTCACGCACTGTTCAACCCCGTCCAATCTTAAGCAATTCACCACAAATTCTAATACTAATACTAGCTGTGGAGTTGGAGGAACAGCAAACACAGTCTGCTACCTCAGTTCAGGATTAGTGATGAAATGGATGCCAATGCCACTAGACCTCAGTAGGATTGATGATAAAATAGCCATGGCATGATCACTGATGTCATCATGGGATTGGGAGTAGGGTAGTTTAGATTTAATCCAAACTCCATCTTAATCTTATAATAAATGTTCCAATCGATGGTGGAAGGCCTCTATTGGATTCAAGTTTTATATTATCCAATGAAATTGGAAAGATCTTGGTGTGTAGTCATAGAAGAGAGCTGTTCTAAAAAACATTAATAATAAATCTAATATATATATTGTAGCCCCTCTAATTTTCTCATCTACTAATTTTCTAATTCTAAAAAGCCAGAAAAATTGTAAACTTTGAAATCTTGAATCCTGATTCGTAAACTGAAGAGATACAGTTTTTTCAAAACACTTTTAGCATACTTTTGTGCTTTTCTAACACTAACAACTCTCCTCCAAAATTTTTTTAATGGTTCCTTTTTTTACTGCCATTAATGAGCATTATAATAAAGTATAAAAGCCTGCATAATTGATTCATGAAAAAAAAAATATACTTAGGACTTTTATGATAATTGTAAGAAAGTAATTATTTATATATATGACTTTATTTTCTTTTCAGTACAGTGCAGTGGATACAAGTCCTATAAGTAACTACATATGTCACCCTTTCTGGAACAAAGTGGTAAAGGTAAAGTGAAGGTCTAAATCCATGATGAAAACTATTGCTTTGTATTTGATTTAAAAGAGACTACTACTTGCTTTGTGTAGCAGTCTGCTATAAATTATAGGAGTATAATATTACTACTTGCTATACAGCATGTTTTGCATTCTTTCATTTGTCTGTTCGTGGCTTATCAAAGGCATGTGTTGAAACTTCGCTTTTATATTATATATGTTCTTCCAACTAATTTGTAGTTTATTAATATACTCACTATATTTTTACTCAGGTCACCATAGCTTCGACAGTATCACAAATTGTTGAAGCTTTGAAGTCAGATTTGGATTAAAAAGCACTCATTTTTTAAATGAATTTGATAGATTTTTAGATTGTGTTTAAACCTCATTCATCATAATGATATTGTATAGTACATTACTATGTAACTCTAAAACTATTTCTATTAGGGAAAGTAATGTAATATACTTTGAAATCTTTATAAAAGGGGGAGTCGTACTTTTAAAGTATGTGAAAAAGTGTGAGCCATAACATGATTTTTCTCTGCTTTTTTTCAGATTGTTCCATTATGGATAGCTCCCAATTTATTGACGCTGAGTGGCTTTATGTTCCTGATTGTCAACTTCATCGTTATGACATTCTACGACCCCCATTTTACAGCTGCCAGTCACGACTACCCTAATGATCCCCCAATTCCCAATTGGGTTTGGTTGATGGGGGCTTTCAATAATTTCTTCTCCCATACACTAGGTGAGATTAGAGATAAGTTACGTATCATAATCTCTTTGGTTTTGTCATTGAACTTGAACACTGGGGCATGTGATACTTTATTAAAGTTAAAGATATTCAGAAGATCTTAATGTTTAGATGCTGAGTCACCTTTTATTGTAAGATAATACTGAACATATGAAGGTATGTGGCGAATGCCTGCAAATGCCACCCTTGTCAGCTATAATGTTGGCCAGATAACTTGACTGAATGATGAAATAACTTATTAAGATTAGATTTGGCATTTGTTTTGAGGAAATGATACTTTGTTTGATTTGGCCAGGAATTGTAGTTTTTAGATTATCAGAGGGGTGACATCCTATTAGCCTGAAAACATGTAGCTCCTGCCGTTCGATTTTGGTCATGTAAATATTTTTGTAATATAAGGTATTTTTGTGTTTGTATTTGATCAGATGGAATAGACGGGAAACAAGCAAGAAGAACTAAATCATCCTCCCCTCTTGGAGAGCTCTTTGATCATGGACTGGATAGTTGGGCAACATTGTTCCTGCCCATTTCTGTTTTCTGTATTTTTGGACAGGGGGAACATGGCGTGAGTGTGTTCAGGGTCTACATTCTTGTTGTTGGCATTATGGTGTGCTTTGTGTGCAGCCATTGGGAAAAATACAACACACAAGTCTTGTTTCTTCCGTGGGGCTACGACATTGGACAAATCGTAAGTTACATGTCATGATTTGACTTGCATTATATTTAGATTAACACTTTTCCGTATCGTAGCGTCGATTGGTGAGTGAACTCAAAATGTCTAGCTGTACCATGGTGCCGATCAGAGAGTAAATACTATAGATCGATAACCGATGTTCTAGACAATATTCACAGTACTTTCCCTTTGCAAGGTGACCTACTTCCTGTCTGGGTGCTTCTGCTTTCGTTTTCACCCAGTTGGAGATCAGTTGGTGACATAAAGTGTCATTTATTTTTAAAAATAAAAATAGATTGCTCTATGTTTGTTGTTAATTTTGGCCATGATTGTGATTCAAAAGATGACTGATGCAAAAAATTAAATAATAGCCTTTATATTTATATCTGCATTCATCGTCTGTTTCTCTTGTGATCTAAGTATTTGTTAGCGATTTTTTTGTGCAACACATTGGGTTTGATATGGTACACCAAGGGATATTCTGGTATGGAAAAGTGTTAAAGGTTTGACTGAAGCCAAGTGCTAAATTGTAAGTTGTGCCACAGAACACAGAAAGGCTGATGTGGCTAACACACTGGTCATGGTTCTGTAGAAGCGATGTGGGTAAATTGGTCATCCCATGGAAAGGCTGCTGATATGTTAGTGGTTTATTTTGTGGCCTTTTCTTTTTGCCCATATTTTTTCTTTTATGATGATATAGTCAAGAAATCAGAAAGTCTTTATTAGGGTAACCTGTGCCGTTTTTTTGGTTTCTTTATAACCTTTTAAAGGTTACAATGAGATAGATTCACCTTTCTTTGCACTTTGCTTTACTTTTTAGCATTGTCTGAAACATGATTGACCTTTCTTTTAATTTATGCTTAACATTCCATTACTTTTCGTTTTAATTTTGTGGATGGTTGTATCAAAGTATTTAAAGATTGAGCTGTGAATGAGGATGAAAAGAATGCAAACTAGTGCAGCAAATCTCAAAAGGAAACAGGTTATCAACACTTTAGTTTTTGTCTTCTCTGCAAATTAAGCTGATTAGATAATTTAGACGATGATGAAATGACATTAAAAGATGTCCACTCATCCTGTTCTTTGTTTTGGTTCTGTGACTTGTTAGGCGATGACTTTTATCTACGTGATTACCTACTTTGGAGGCCATGACATGTGGAAATTTCGACTTCCAATTGTTGGTTGGTCACCCGCAGAAACATTTGAAATTTCAGTTTATGGTAAGATTATTTTGAATCTTTCTTTCTTTCTTGATCAATTTATTTTGAATCTATTATGTTTATTCTTAAGTATAAGCAATGCATTTGGTAGTGGTAATGAATCATGGCAATAGATAACAGATATGAAAGTAGGTTACAGACAACATTTTTTTAGGATAACAGTAGATAATAGAGTAGGGAATAAAAAAAAAATACATTCCATGAGAATGTAATGAAGAAAACTAGAATTTCAGTCTGTAAACAAATATTAGATTATACAACAGATGGAAGAAATACCCTGAGGTAGACAAAAGAAGATATGATTTTCTCCCCTTAGGTCAGGTGGCTGGTGAGGTCGTCTGACCTTACAGCCCAGTCTGTCTCCTTTATCTCTGGTGAAAAGCCTGTAAGATGTTACACATTCCCAGGTCGGATTTTAAATAGAATATTTTGAGCAGCTGATTTTGAAACGAAATTGGCAACAAGTCCAAAAGTGACATGTATCATGTGCATTTAATATTTTGCAGAACTTTTAGTTTGCTTTATACATAGAGTTTCCAAGTCTAGGCACTATGTTTGGTAGCTTTCCTGTTCTGTTCTCTCCATATTCATTTTTCAGACCAACACTATGCAATGCTTGTGAATTGATTGTATAACCTTTTGTGATGGAAAACACCTTTCTTCAAAGTTTAATGTTTTTGTAGAATTTGTCTTTATAATGAACAATACTAACTAATATTAGAGAGCCTTGGTTGCGACACAATGGTGGATCATTGACAAAAAATACTGTTATTTTTTTTGAGATTTTATAAAATATTTTCAGAAGTTCAATTGACATATTTAAAAACTCTTTTGTGCCTCGCGCTATCAAAGATTGGAACTCACTTTGCTAAGGATGTGAAGTTTACTAGGCTTGAGCAATTCATACAGACAACAGTGAAAATATTCAGAGAGCCTCACCTGGTTCTCGATAACCAATGCTTGGTGGTGAGCCACTTTTGAGCACATCCACAGATACAGATACAGATTAGATATTCATTTTTGTGTGTATCAGAAAGATTTTAAATTTGGAAATTTATGAAAAATTGTATTTTTATAAATTTATAAATGCCCCTTTCTGGAGGACTGGGAATCAAAGCATCATTGAGTAAAAATGAAACTAAAAAGTACATGTCTGCATCTGGATCTTAGGGATAAGAAGATGGTTTGCTGTAATATTGTAATGGTAATATGTGGTTACATAATGATTGCAAAAGATTAATTCCCTTTCTCACTGTTTCCTTTATTTCAGTTGGGTTCGTTATATTGACATTCCCCATCACATTTTACAACATATACAGGTAGGTCAAGGAGTAGATTAGCTTCATTTACCATGTGAAAACGTGGTGCATAGTTGCTAGCATCATACTCATGCAAAGCTTGAAGCTGTTTACTTTAGCATCAGATGGATGGGTTTGAAGCAAATTCTTTAATTAGAAAGATAAAGTTTTCTGTAACCCTAAGAATTTTTTATAATCATGTTTTGTTAAGGTAAATCTGGTTAAACATGTTTTCTAATGTTTGTACATTTATAGCAGTTGTACTGTGAATTAAATTTTTTGTTAATGTGAACAAGCTTAGAGATGACTAATTCATGGTTTTCGTGAATTATTGTATTGTATGTTTTATTTCCAACATGTAAATTTGGATGAATTAATGGTTATTTTTATACATGCTTCAAATTGACATGGCTTTGTTCATATTGCATATTGTACACAGGTGTGGAACAGTTTGAAGTCCAGGCATGACTTGGCTATGAGCTCAAGTATATATGTATATATTATATATTCTTACTTTGTTGTATCCACTTGACATATTTTGTCTTGTATTTGTTAATGTAATATGCCAACTTGAAAGTTTCCTTTGTTGTAGAAAAATTAAATCTCTCCCCTTTTTTCACTATATTGTTTATTTTTGTTTTAGGTCCTACAAGGATAAAACGGGGAAAATGCACTCCTTTTATGAGGCAAATCGGCCTTTGGTGTCCACCTTGTTACTGTTTTTCTTGATGGTGTACTGGGGCTATATATCATCCTGTGATATCCTTGTACTTCAACCCAGGCTGTTTTACTGGACCACAGGAACAGCATTTTCACACATAGCTGTGAGTATTTTACAAGAACCCCTTTGGTGACATAGTTGAACAAAAAATAACTTACTTTTCTGATCTAGCGAACATTTGAGCTCCTGTCCTTCTAATTCAAAGATTATTCCTATATTGTTTTTGAAACTAAACATACCAAAATCAATCTTCTAAGAATACATATACTAAAATCTATCTTCTAAGAATTGTGTGATATATATTTCAATTAAATTTATAATTGATTTTGTGAGACATGTTGAAAAAACCGATGATGATATAGAAGAAAAATGGAAAATTGCACACATTAAATTTTTTGGGTTGAGTTTTTCAAATATTTTGTAGATCCTCCTTTATGTTGACTCACAACGTCTCATGTACTTTTTACATGAAGGAATTGTTTTAGATAATAATTTATTGAGGGTAACTTCTCCCCAACACTGAACTATTCTTTCCTCGAGTTGGTGTTTAGTGAAAGGATGTGATCGTCCAGCTTAAACTTTCTCCAGCAAAGAGTCCCATATTGCATGCATAATTCATTGGATTTTGGTCAGCTGGTGGAAAAGTGAATGTATACAAATAATTAATATTTCTAACCTGCTTGATGCTGTGAAAATGTAAAATAAACCTATAATTTTTTCCCCCCTTCCTCATGATGTGCCTTCCAGTGCCATCTCATCATAGCCCAGATGAGCAATACAAGATGCGAACTGATCAACTCCAAGGTATTACCTCTGTGTACCATAGTTCTCCTCGTCCAGTTTTTGAATCTAGGCAGGACAGAAGTCATCTTGTTGTGGTGCTATTGTATCTACATCACACTCTCACACTTCATGTTTGGTATTGGCGTGGTAGGTCACTTTTGCATTGAATTTATTTTATTCTTTTCTGTTGTTAAAGTTTTGTCATTATTTTGGTGCAATTATAGTGCACAGTTTGCATCCACTCATTTTTGTTTGTCTAGAATTGTCTGTAAAACAATGATGGTGATAGAGAATTTATACATTTGTTAGTGGTTGAAAGATAAGACCTGCATCATTTGCATACCCTTGATTATGATCACACTGTCTTATGCCATCACTTTCATTGTTTGATTGTTTTTGGTTGAAAAAAAAAGATAGATTTGATTTGTTTTTGCATGAATGAGGCAATGATCTTTATCAGTATCAGCCAGATGTAGATTAAAAAATATATAATTGATTCAGAACATATTTGTCTAAAACTGCCCAAACTGCTCTAAGTATGTTTTGAAAATGTATGATTCAATCTAAGGGACAAGCTTAGATTTGTTCTGGGAAAAAGAATTGCAGATGAGACAGCTGTTTTCAGAAAGCTGACCAGGATGTTTATACCATTCCAATGTTGCAAGCGGCTGAAAAAATTATTTTTATGTGCTATTTTGCATTAGTTTCTAATGTAATACTTTTTTTTTTCAGAATTAAATTTTATGTAGGAGGGAGTGCTAGATGAAAGAGTTACCTGTTTGTTGTTGTTGTTTGATTCTTAAGTATTAGCATCTTAATGGAGGACCGTCCTTGAAGCTGGCCAAAAAAAATAAATTGTTTAGACTCTTAACTATTGAATGCTATGCTCTCCCTCTGAAATTAAAAACAAATTAGTAACACACATTTCTTACAAGATTGCATAATACAAATTATTTTTTTTTCTTTTTCAGGTCAAAGAAATGTGTCAACATTTCAAGATAAAAGCATTTTCAATTCCCAAGGTGGATACATGATTGATTTCCACATTTTCATCATCACCATCGAACCTGTACCTGTAGTTTTTAATGATTGTGAAATACTAGCGGAGAGTGAAGCAGACTCATGATATTTTAGCCTATGTAGTAGTGGTGGTTTGATGTGTCGTCAGACGGTCGGGAACTTTAATGACTCATTGTTGTTGAAGAATTGATGTATGGATGGGGTATTAAAGAATTTTTTATTTTATTTATGTTTGCAGATGAAAGAAAGATGAACAAACCCAAAAAAAAAAAAATATAATCTAAAAATCAAAATAAATGTAAATATTGTTAATTTAATTCAGTGTGAAGTCTTGTCACTTGTCAAACCACAGAATAGAGTTAAAGTTTTGCACTTTTGTTTGATATTATACTATTGATCATATTATTATTGTATTTAGAAGCCATGTGTTAGATTTGTCATAGATAGTATCAGAATTTATTTATTTATTCATGTTTCATAAATACTTTAGCATGATACAAGTTGCTTTGCTTAATTATATTGTATATATGTAGCTATCACATAATACGATACAATGCGTTCGGTACTTAGAACCCAGCACTGGTGTCCAAAGGTTGTTTGTAATGGCTGTTTCACGGTCAGATTATGATCTGCTATTTCCACTACTATTTTGGAATGTATCAAGACATTAAATAGGATGTTAGGAGTTTTCCACTGCCTGCACTCTAAATATTTTACATCCACAATGTTCAGGTTGTGTAGACACCATTTTTTATTTAAAATGTCACCATCAGTGAAAGCTTATAGTTATAGATTGATGATGATTTTTATCTGTGTGTTGTGTATTTTATGTTTTAAAGTTGGCATGATGTCTGTCAAAAGTCTGGAAATATTTCATATTGAAGTGGTATACAGTGAACCAGGCAGTCGCAGACACGCAATCAATGAATTCACAGATCTCATCCACACGGAATGCCCTATTTTTTGTTCATAAAAAAAATAAAAAAAATTCAGCTTATTTTAGTTAATTGTCTGTCATTCAATCATATTATTACAATGAAAATGCAATAGTATTCTTTCCTCAAGCCAAATTAGTGAATCAGGTATTAAAAAATGAAAAAGATCTAGCCTTGCTGACGCTTTTATCCTGCACTTTTGATTTTTGTTAAAGAAGGAGCAAGAAAGAAATATCTCCCCAGTTGATTATTTGTGCTAACACCAGTACATCAATGCGAACTTATGGTCAATTGTTTTTTCGTCTGTCATCAAGGTTCATGACAAAATGATAGTCACCTGGTCGCCAGTGGCATGCCACAGATTCTTAAAGCGTCTCTCAGTTCAACAAGATTGTTGTATATATGTTGTGCTATGCACTGCAATTCTCTAGCTCAGCAATATATTTCCTGTCAATCAGGTTTTTTTTAACAGCTCAAATATTACCATATCCATGAAAATTCAAGCATTCCCATTGAAAATAACTTGTGCAACAGCTCCATTCATAGATTGAATTATCATGTTTAAACTTAACAACAGTAACAGAGTTAACATTTCCAGTGAAACCATAAGACCATTTTTTTCTTCCTACACATTTCATCAAAACCATTCAAAGAGCATGCGCAAACGCAGCAGCACAAATTTTCTTTATTGAACACGAAAAGAAAATGTTAAATTGGCTTAGATTTTTGTTGCTTGTTTTCGTTGTCTGTGGTGTAATTTTATAAAAAACAAAAAAAGATGCCCCAAGGTAGACCAATGAGGATATGGAGGGATGCAATCATAGAAACGATAGAAAGGTGCAAAGAAAAGAAGGTTGATCCATTGTTAGTCCTGATCCCTGGACTTGCAGCTCTTATATATTCCCCGTGTTATTAGATATTGTTATGTCAGCTGTTACATTGAAAGTGTTGTCATCTTACATATGTATGGAAAATGAAAATTCAGTCATATTCTTTTTTCAATAGTAATAGTAACTTTTCCTTTTAAGATTTGCATATCATATTTATGATATAGGCTTATGTATCATTTCTTTATATCTCTTCACATTCATTTGTAGCTACAGGGTAAAAATAATTTGGCTGTAGAGCATGCAACTCAAATGAAAAATGGCTCATAATCACCATTTTTATGCAGCAACGCAGTGGTGAATTACTATCATTTTTTGTTGGAAGCCAAAAAAACAAATGCACTGCTCCCCGAGTTGTTATGATTTAGCTCTTTTCAGATTGATTTTATTTTTATTTTTTCATTATTTGTTGTATTCATTTGGTTATTGATTACTTCATAGACTTTTCTGTGAGTGCATTTGTGTTTGCTTCTACCTTTACATTAATTGTTAGTATAACTTGGGAGCAAAGATCAGCTTCTTTCCTGGGGGGAAACACTTTTTTGATGGTTAGCATTTTCCTCTTATGATGCCAGGCCATCCAAGGGTGATTGTGCTTTATGTTTGAATACAAAACTCATTTGCCACAATGTATTAAAAATTTCCCATCTAGCTTACTTCGAGAGAATATATTTTGACTGTAGTTATTGATGTAGCATTATTAACCTTTTATATGGGCTGCAATACTCTGAGTGTTACCTGGTCTGCTTAACTTTTCCTGAGCAAGTCTGCCGTCATCACATATATATGCCTTTAGTTTTGTTTCGTTGAAACATTTTATGGTGAACTGGAGAAAATGGCCCAGGATTTCTATATGAAGTCTTATTGTTGTTTTGCTGTCAATTTGAAATAGCTATATATTTTATTCCTTTTTTTATTCAAATTGTCAAACTTTCTTTGAACTATGACATCATGAATTATATAATTATACCTAGCAATCTCTCTTGGTGAAAGAAGCTTCAAAACAGCAAAAATCTTTTCTCTGTAATAAGTGGTGAAATATGTGTCCATTATTCATCATTGAATTAGCTGATTACAGTGAAAACATTAGTGGCAGTGTTGGAATATAGATATATATATGTCCTGACTTGAGGTAGGTGCCTAACAGTTATTATTGCTCTTATTTTATTATTTAGTATTACTATTTTTCGACCACTTTTGCCCACTTAGGTCAAAATCGGGGAAAGATTCAAACTGCCTTCGGTGTTGAGTTGAAATTGGACCAAAAAAATCCAACCCAACAACCCACCCAAAAACCTCTGGAAAAAGGAGGAAGGAAACTTCTATATAGGAAATTGATAACGACCTTGGCTTGTCATGGGCATTTGTAATGACAGAGATAACAGTTTCTTTGCCAGACAATGGAGACGCATCTTCTTCAACTTCAAACCTTTCATTTTCAGACGGGTAGTTTTGTAAATACATCTTCAAAAACTTCTGTTCTTTTCTTCTTCCCCTTCATATTTGATGATAATCTTTTAAAGTATCATCACTTGTACTAAATGACAAAGTTCATTTGAGCTTATGTGCAAAAAGTGATTAGATTTTGCCCTAATTTATTTTGTTGTGAATGTCTGAACTTTTACTACTTAGCACCAGCATGGTAACACTTTTTCACCTCCCTTGGCAAACACATCAAGTCACAGATATTAAATTTGTACAAAAAGAAGTTGAAGCTTCGAATGCAGTATTATACGTCTCAAATTTTATTTGAATGCCATTTTTAACATTTGTCATTTATTGAATTTAACTTAAATATTGAACTGCTGAAGCCAAGGACAAGAGTGGTATGAGTGTGTGTAGGATTGAGGTGGTTGATGTGCTTTATTAACTTGATTAGGTGTATCTGTTTTTGTCATGCTGTAGTTTTTAATCCGCATATACAAGGTGATTTTTTTTTTTGGGGTGATAAAAAGTCTGTGTGAATTGTAAACATTTTTAGTTTTTTTTAGATGTTGGTGTTACAAGTTTGTTACAAGTTTCTGTGGAGGTTTAACAATTGTTTTTTTATTTGTATTGCATTGGTTTTTTAGATAACTTGTTTTAGAATTTAATAAATGAAAAATATTTTATAATAGACCACCTCTTGATATTATTTTATGCTGGGCACTATTTTATGAAATGTCATAATTGATAATACTCTATTAATGTTACATGACATGGTTGAGTTTGCAATCTGCACTACCAAAATAGAAATGAGTCGTCAAACAAAAGGAAACCTTTTTCTGCCCCATGACATAGTTTATTTATGACCTGTTCTAGTAAGGCTGATCATACACATAGTGCTCCTACTTTGAAATCTGTCCTTGTATGAATATGCTTAGCCAAATTCATATGTAAAAAAAAAAAAAAAAAGATTAAGGAGAAATACTGTGATGTCCCTTCTTGTTGCCCTTTTGTTGTTTTGTCTGTTTCTGTGCCTGCCTTCTACAGTTGTTTTGAGAGGCCGTTGAGTAGTTGAATGTGATTTAAGTTTTTTTTAGGACAAGAGAACATGGCATTGGATGTCAAGATGAATTTGGTTGGGAATATCTGATCAAAATTGATTTAAATGAACAGCCAGAAGATGGAGTATGTTTTGTGTGAAGAGGTTTGAATGGGTCTTTGGTAACAAATATCATTTGTAAATAACATTCATTACAAATACGTTGTTCTGTAGGTCAAGTTTGTTTACTTGACATAGAATTACACAGTAGTGGTTAGTTCACTGATTAGGTCATTAACCGCTGCATTTATTCTGATCTTGTCATGGCGCCAGATGACAGCGCATTATGCCTCTGTGTCATGTTCACCTAGTTTGTGTTTGTAGATTTCAATATTATGTTGTGATGGTGAAACTTGTATGAAATGATTCAGACTGCCATATGGTGGAGTAATGCGAAGCTCGATTTTACTTAAAAGTATCAAGTAAGCTACATGATTTTGCATGGTTCAAAATGATGTGAATTGCTTTGTCGTTTATATAATGCATTGCTTATTTCACTTTCACTTTTGAAAATAATACATTGCTCCACACATTTTTCAAAATGTCATTCCAGTCCCAGCATTGTTGTTTTAAAAATCTTTTTAGATATCTCTTGCTTTTAAATACCATTCACTTCATTGATTAATGAAGGCAGTTGCATTCACAGTATTAATGTTATTTAACGTTTGTATGGTGATTTATTTATTTAACCTATTTCATGTATTGCTGTTTTCTTTTGTATTTTGATAACTTATCAACAGTGGAAATCACCTAAATTGAACATCCAAAGGCGTTTTATTTTTGGAATTAAGGTGATGAAATGCCGATGAAATCGGAATTTATGGTTTTCAAGAACATTGAAGTTGGATGCAAAATGTCATCAATATATCGTTTATTCCTGAATAGTAAGTTTAAATTGTGGGATATAATGAAGTTTAAAAAAAAGTCTTGTTTCATTTGTTTTGGAGGCTTTATTTAATGAAACGGAACTTTACAAGTTTTTATGTTTAAAAAAAAAAAATTAAGGTAATTATGAAATGTGAAACGTCAGGTTTTGCTATTACTTTAATTTTAATGACTTGTAAATAGCTTTGAGTTAATTTTAACACCTTTGTTTGTTTCTTTGTTTCCTTTGTTTGTTTGATATTTAAATTTTTTATTATTTGCTCAATAAATCTCGGTGCCGTCATTGGCTGTAGAGTGTGAAATAATGATAATATTATTATATATTTGAAAGTATTTAAGTGCAATGCTGATAGTAGTGTTTGTGGTAGAGTAGGCTGGCAATAGGTTGTGTATCAGCATCTAGTCTATTTAGTATATAATGTAACAATGAACAATGCGAATTCCAATCATTTGTATGGTTGCATGAGTGAGACTTGAAAATAAATTTTCAAACATGATCTATTTCTCAAAAATTCTGGGTCAAGCGTGATAAGTTATGTTATGTTATAGAAATCTATTTGATCAAATTTGTTCAAATACAATTGACACGAGAATTCCACAGTTCCTAGAATTTGGCAGCGTTTGTTAGATATTACGATTATATATTATGTACCCTTAGCATTTGTCACTTGTAATTTCACACCTTTCTTAATCATCATATTTTGTCAATATTGTCTTATTATCATCCTGAATATAAGAAAAGGAAATTAGCTATCATATAAATATAAAGATTTTAAGCGGATAAGGAAAATGGTTCATAACAGTTATAAAACATCAAACTCCAATCTGGGAACGCAGGAGACATTTTTCATTCTCATCTTCATTGATATTCATGTCGATATCATTGTTTATTGTGACCAGCCAAAATAGTCCCAGATTATATTGCATTTCAAGATTTAACTCTTAAATGGTTTTCCGTTTTTACCTAATAAACGTAATATAATTTTCTTTATTGTCAATTAAATCTATATTAAATATTGTATCCATGTTGTTGGGGTTTTTTTTCCTTCTCCCTTCTTCTTTCTTATATTTTATTTATATTTAAATTATGGCAGTCATTACTTACTATGTATCAAACCACTATGCTTTCTGCAACTTCCCCAAAAATAATTGCACTATTCATGGAGTGAAATATAATAGTATTTGGACTTAATTCGTTTTAAAATCATTTTGAAATTTAGTACTCAAATAAATTTGCTTTATTTCTATTGCTTACACATTCTCGTTCTGGTATGTTTAAAAGATTTTGGATTGTTGTGAGTTCACTATTTTTCTCTCAGGTGATCCTTCCGGGGGGGGGGGGGGGGGGGGGGGGGGGGGGGGGGGGGGGGGGGGGG
>JARFNW010001258.1:0-15587 GCA_031763155.1 Dirona albolineata | reverse complement strand
CTCTGTATCAGGCCATGTGTACTAGTGGGGCACAGACTTGCACTTAACCTGGATACGTTTTAGCTGGGTCTGCGCATTGATGCCTTCTGCTTTGTACACTGTCCTCGGCCAGATACAGAGCTGGTCCCTACACTGTTTAGTTATGGTACTATAGGGAACAGATAACAAACAAACATTCTTAGGAAAATGTCAACAAAGATAGTGCAAATCTTGATATGATGCGACTAGTTGCAAAACTTTAAACATTATGATATCCTTTATCCTTGGATAAAACAGGTGTCTTTACATCTGTTCCGTTTTCTTTCATTGTTTTGATTTTTAAGCTGCCTCAAAGTTCTTCAAGCCAATGTCATGCTATTCAGAGTGGTAGCAGGTTTTGATTATTGCCATTATTACTTCAATGGAAATGGTAGACGTTACTGTCATAGCTCTTTGCAGGAAATGGCAGACACTGCTCAGATCCTAGGCGGTTTTTTGTGGTGTTTTTTTTTAACCTTTACAATTGTAAGTTAATGAAAATCTGAACATGCTGTTTCAAATATTTCTGTTTTCACCGACCTCCCTTTTTACCCTTTTCTATAGGAGACAAGCAATGGCGAGGATGAGTGTACGTTCAAGGACCAGACTTACACCAAAGGGGACTTTGTGTACATTCAATCTCGGTATGACTGTTTTCATGACTTGTCACACTCTGATTTTTATAATAATTTGTTTTGTTATTTATGTTGCATGTTTTTAGGTTGTCGCTTTTTGTTGTTGTTTTTGTTGTTGTAATGAAATATAGTAGGAAAGTAATGTAGTTCATTGGTTAGCATAGCATTCATTACAATGTAGCATTCCGTTTCTTACTCTGAGAATGGGTTTGTCTTCTTGATTTGTCTTTGGAACCTCTCTGACACTGTGTTGACAATCATTTTACAGACCCTCCAACCCACTCGAAATGATCAGCCACACTGTGTTCTATTGTACAGAATATTTAAGGATGTCACTATGGCAGTTTTTTGCCTCTTTGGTAATTTCCAGTTTCTATAGGCTGTTTGGTGAACACCTGAGGCTACAAAATCATGGTGTCTGGTCCTGATATGAATAAGATTGAACAGTATACTGCTTCTTGTACCAAACAAGGTTTATTGGCACATTAAGCTGATCCCCTGCTTGCCTTAAAATCCAGCTCTGTATCGGGCCATAATATGTTCTACTGGGGCACCCAGACTTGCACTTAACTGGGTACATTTTACCTGGGCCAGACACAGAGCTGGTCCCTACACTGTGTAATTATGGTTCATGGCATTTTACAATTATTGCTATTTTTTTCTTCAGAGACTCTCCACAACCTCACATTATGGTTATCGAGACCTTTGGGACAGATGAAAATGGACAGAAGACCATTAAAGGCAACTGGTTCTATCGACCCAATGAAACCTACCACTTGGCTACTCGCAAATTTTTGGAAAAGGAAGTATTTCGAAGTGACACCTGCAACGGCCACCTGATGTCCGACATAATGGGGCGGTGCTGTGTTATGTTTGTCAAAAATTACTTTAAATACAGACCCGACAGCATTCCAGACAAAGACGTGTACATCTGCGAGTCTCGATACAACGTGCGGCACAGGTGTTTCAAGAAAATCAAAATCTGGCAACCGGCGGACAGTGACAACTACAACTTTGTGCCCAGGGACATTCCCCTCACCCCGATTCGAGTGGCCTCTGTCTTCGCTGCCAAAGAATCCAGTGAGAATGCTCTGGATGAGAGTGACACAGTCATAGACAAGATCAGAGTGTCGATCCCGGCTGATACTGAAACGGATGATGGAAATTCTTACTTTGGCCAACTGGTTACTGCCACAGACTGCTATAAGTTGGGTAAGTGGGTCAGAATTAGGGGGGGGGGGGGGGGAGATAGACCGACAGATAGAGAGAGTAGAAAAAAAAAGGGGGGGGGGATTTAGAGTTGTTTATTTGACTATTGATTCGCAATGCTGTTGGGGGGGGGGGGGGGGTGGTGCATTATAAAATTTATATGAATGATAATTTATAAAATGAGGAATAGATAGTAATGGCATATTTGTTTGCATTTACAGGAGATGGCGTATACATCAACAATGCGGGAGAACAGCCCATCATCGCACGCATTGACAAGATGTGGACTGACAACTTAGGGGAGGCCTTCTTCCACTACGCTGGGTTCTTGCGGCCGGCAGATATTGAACACCCTCCAACTCGGTTGTTTTACAAGCACGAATTGTTTCAGGCTCCGCTGGAGGACTGCGCCCTCATCAAGAACATTGTTGGCAAATGCTGCGTGTTACACGTGAAGGACTATTGCAGTAGTAAGTGATAGATTAACAATAACAAGCAATTGTTTAAATTTGAAAATCCATATTATTGTGATTGAGTTTGCTACCTTTCCAAGCTTTTGGGCTGCCTTTTTTCATGTTGTGAGAGGATCTAACCAATTGTATTCAATTTGAGTGGGCCAAATTGGAAAGGGCATGATTTTGATCACTCGATATAAAATATATAAGAAATTGACTATGTAAGAAAGTTCAATAAATATCTTTTTGCTGTTTTACAAAGAGGCTGGCCACGAATTGAATTAAAGTCCTTAAGAGCCTTGAGGCCAATAGAGCCGATGCTTATCCTGGTTTTCATGGCCTGAAGCTGACAGAGTGAAAATTCCACCCTTCTGGATAGGACACAGGTCTATCGCAGATTATTTCCCTAGCTGTAAGCCGGTACCCATTTCTACATCTGGGTCAAGTGAGGCAATCGAAGTGATGAAGTTTCTTGCCCAAGAAAAAACAACGAGGTGTCTGGGATAGGATTCAAACCCATGGCCTTCGCCATGAGAGGCTGGCCACAACCCACAAGTAATTTGAAATTAGAAGAAAAAAGCTTCCTTTTTGATACATTTTGAGAGAAAGTCCCAAGCTACGTTCACATTTTTGAAAATGTAATTCTAATGATGGCCTACTATTTCGACACGACTGAAACTTATAAAGTATGTTAATTTGCTTCAACTGGTTGACAATATAAAACAGTGTATGCTTTTGTCAGGCGACAGACAAACATACTTGCAACCACTTTAATAACGTCCATGTCGTCTTACAGGTCGACCGACAGAAGTTTCCGAGGAGCATGTGTATATCAACGAGTCCAAATACCATGACACTGACAAATCTGTCAAACGCCAGAAAATATTAAAGGTAAGAACTGGACGTATTTATGGCATCTTTATGGTACTTTGTTCCAATTACGCTTAGATTTTCTTCATGCTTTTGTGACTTCTTGGCTTTCAGTTTATTTGCCAGTCTCGTGGAAGACTTCTATTTCAGAGTTGAAAAATCATATATGTGATATTGGCAAAGTCTGAAAGTGTATAATAATTGTCTCTTCTTTAAAGATAAGCGATAATCAAGTTTGTTGTCTTTGACAATACGATACTACATTGTAAGAACTACTGGCTTGAATGAAAAGTTTTACTAGTCTCGTTCATGCAATGTCCATAGCAAAGTAGTAAGACTGTCAGATCCTCTTGGACCACAGAGCCAGTGCTTATCCCGGTTTCTCTAGTGTCAAGAAGTCAAGGTGACGATTCGTCACCTTCTGGACAGGACACTGTCGTATATTACTTCGTCAGCTGTCAGCTTGTACCTATATTTCTACACCCAGGTCGAATGAGGTTACCAAAGTGACGCATATATGATAAAGAAGCTGATGGGATTTTCACCACTGCATGAATATTAAATGACATGAATTATTTAATGCGAACAATTTACTGTTGCTCTAATGATAAAAGTGTTGAATATTGGATTGTCGTTTGTTGTTGAGTTGTTGTTTAAATTCTGTCTTTAGAAATTGAAATTGAAATATATTTTTCTTCTGTCTCTCTAGAAATATACCCTTTCCCCCAAAGTCATAGACGATGAAGTCTACTTCTTCAGGAAGCCCATTGGCCTTGAAAAGGTAAGTCATGGAGTGCTATGTTGTATTGGTGCTTGTGTGGTTTGAATAATATATATAGTGCTTAAACAGAGCAATGAGTCATGACAGAACCAGGGGCTTTTTCTATTGATAGTTTATTACCTGTTGTTGTTTGTTGTTTATCGAGTCCCCTTTATACCGCAATAAGCAGTGTAGGGCCAGCCATATGTCAAGCTCTGAAGGGTGCACATGACAAATTGAAGTCAATCCAAATGCCAACGAGGTCTTACACCACTCATCACCTCACACATGGCTGCAAAGTCTCTGCATCAGGAATTAAAGACGAGCAGGTGATGAGCCCACTGCGTTCAAATACCTTTACCAGTAGATTGGACAACAATGTACCATGATGTCCATACATTTTACCGATAAACACTTTACTGTTACCCCAGTGGTTACTATTCAGTTATAGGAGAACTGAGAGCTGCCACCTGGGCAAGTCTATTACCTCATTTGTTCAAATTTCATTGATTGGTATCATGTCCATTCTATCTATCCATCCATCCATATAATTTATCCACTCACCAACTCATTTTTCCGGCCGTCTCTGCATTTGTTTTGACTGGCCGATTAGTTAGGCTGCTGGTCTAGAGATTGCGGGACTAGAAACCCACCTCTTACCCCCCACCCTCTCATCATCCTGGGGACATGGTGGCGCAGTGGTTAAGTCCCACGCCTTTGGTTCGACAGGTTGCAGGTTCAATTCCTGGTGGAAGCACTTGGTTTTTTCTCTCAGGACATTGATCCCACTTTGCGGCGCTGCACTGCGGCTGACGCCTGGGTTATTCCAGTCTACCCTCAGAATAGAGCCTGAAGACCAATTTCCCCCCTGGATGAATAAAGGGAATATATTGTTTTATGTATTTATTTATTATCCCTACCCCAGTTCACCCACCCATCCACTTCCTGTTGTATTCTACTCACCATCTTATGTGTGTCCGTCCCAGGAACCTTCCCCACTTTTGATGAAGAACGAGCCAAACCTGTTTGTGGACACAGAGGATTCCCACGACCTTGAACCTGAGGCCAGCAATGATGGCATGTCCGTCATCAACGAATCTCCGAGCCCGGCCCCGACCAGATCCAGCAAAAAGGTAGTGTGAAAAAAAGTATGGGAATGTAGTTAAATCAAATAATTTAGGACAAGTGGGTGATCAGCCCGCTGTATAGGACAAGATAGCTAGAAGGTTTTCCCCAGCAACTTGACCTTGCTTTTCGGAAAGTACCGAAACAAATCATGAGATTCCTTATTCACCATTGGAAAGTTGTTTGTCGCTTTACTTTTTACTCACAATAGAATGACCTCAGGGAAATGGAAAACCCATCCAACGGTTTTTACCTTTTCAAAACCCGTAGAATTTTAGCTTCCAGGAATGCAGAATTTTAGAGTTTGAAATGCAAAAGGATTTCCACAATTTCATAATAGGGCAGAACAAATGTTAATTTATAAATTTGTTGCGTCTCTCTCATCTTGTTAATGTAACCTGTTTTCTGTTTACATTTCTGGACATTTTATATATTAATTCATGAAACGTTCTTTTCGTATGAAGCAAACAATAATTTTGGTCTCTTCTTTTTTCTTCTCCCAGAAATCCATGAATCCGAGGCGGCAGCCCAGTGGCTACATCGTTTTTGCCGGAGAAATCCGTAAACAGATTGTACAAGACAACCCTAGCTGTTCCTTTGGCGACATTAGCAAGATTGTTGGCACAAGGGTATGTCAGGAAGGGGAGAGAGAGAGAGGGTGGGGGGGGGGGGGGGGAGAAGGTGTCTAATGTGCTTGATTTATGGATAGGTTTAGATTATTGATAAAATAAAATTTTTACACAGCTTTTATTTTATAACCTAGTCTTTAGAATTATTTCGTTTGTGAACATGAACATGATTATATAGTGTCTTCCTTTTTGTCCCATCAAGTCTGAATGTTATTGTTTGTAGTCCATCTTGTGGAAGCTGCTCTGGGCATTGCCCTATTCAAATTGATCATTTAAATGGAAGAATTATACGTTGTTGGTGAGTGATCGACTCGTCATGCTATATTCAACTGGGAAAAGACTTTGGGAAACATTGAACAAATAGTCACAACAAAGTTTCATTAATCTTTCCTTTTTTCGTTTCTTTTAAACAAATTTTTTTTCTTTCTTCTTTCTTTCTTTATTTTAAAAAAATAATAATTATTTTGTAATTTTTTTGTAGTGGAGAGCCCTGACCAAGCCAGATCGGGACGTGTTTGAGGAGAAGGCTAAGAAGATTGCTGAGGAAATGGCAGCCAAACAGCAGGAAGCAGATCGACTAATGAACGAGTCGATACGTTCCCAGAGTCCTTGGTCGGACAGTGGGGGTAAGGCAATTCATATTTTATATCACACTGTATCATAGTGTTCGCATGGTGTTGCAGTTACGTTGTGTGTTTGTGCGTGTTTTCTCTTATTCAAATATTATTGTCAGAGATTATAGCGATGAAATGGAACGCCCAATATTTCTGATTGAAGATAATCAAACTTATTAGCAGCCTTATTTCTAAAAATAGATGGATCTCCTCAACCTTGACATAGCTATTTAAAAAGGAATTTCTCAGCAATGGAATACATGTTGCGATTTTAATGAAGCTTCCACATTATGTAATAGGGGTATGCAGATTATATATTATGTAATAATAATAATAAATGACATTTATATAGCGCTCATCCATGATCATCACCATGCTTTAAGCGCTTTACATTAGCACATTTACCACGGGTAAGCAACGGAACACTTAATACGCCACACACTGCCTGTCAGGTGTGAATACATAGGGGTATGCAGATGATATATTATGTAATAGGGGTATGCAGAGGATAGCTTCATGGAGCAAATGTCCAACCTGGCAACCACTATCATTGTTTTACATATTGCTGATTCTAGACGGACAAAAATCACTTAACAGAAAGTGTGCATTAAATTAATTTAAATTTTACCGCTAAGTTGTCGTCAATGAAATGGATAGTTACTGCGTCCAAGTGGTTCATAACACTCATTGCTGGAAATTTCCAGCTGTATGTCGTTGGCGTGTAAAGCTTTGCTGGGGTTTCACACTTTCGATATGGGTTTTGTCACCAAGGCAATTGTTAGGATTAAGAATTTTTGTCGCTAGAAATTTTGCTTAAAACTTCATGGTATTGCAAAAGAAAAAGATTTGTTCTCTGTGTCATGTTTGTGTTTTGTGCATGCTGCTTTCTGTATCCCTGTAGAAAAGGCTTGATGGATGCTCTTCGATATCTCTTAGCCATATATGTTTTTTGGGAGGGGGTTTTGTATGAAATTATTAAGATATAGCATGAAAAATGCATGTATTGCTCTCAACAGGATTTTCTATTAATATCACAAATTGTGAAACAACGGAATCGTCGGGCAACTGGATATATGAGCCAGGAAGCATGTACGAATGGGAAAAGATGAAAAAAGAAACAACTTTTTTTTTTTAAAAGAAGGAAATATTGAAGTTTTGGCTCCTTCATAAAACCAAAGTCATTGAGACAATTTTCTTAAATTAGTTCTTATTATATTGTTTGCATTAACTTATTCATTTCAGTGCTTTGAATAAGTTTCACTTCATAATATCACAAACCCTATGATTTTACTCTTCTTGGTCATTTTGTTGTTGTTGGTGTGCTAGTGCTATGGCTGTTTTCTATCATTAATATTCCCCTCATTTTCTTTATTCAGTCTGGTCATGAATGTGATTTGTTTCCATTTCGTTATCTTTTTACCATTTCCCTTCTTTATTACCAATTTTATTTTCTCCTGCGAAAGTAGATATGTTGCACTTCATTTAGATTTTTGTTTTGTTTTTTTTGTTTGTTATATATCCCCCCCCCCCCCCCTATTTTTTGTACAGGTGTGTGATTGTAGGATATTATTCAGTTTGCATGTGGCATGATTGTTATCTATTTATTATTTGTTCTCGAATGCCTTCTTTTCCCCCCCACCCCTGTTTCATCCGCCCTTCCAGTTCCTGTTCCCCCCCACCCCCACCATGCCATATCAGTCTTCCCTCCAGGACTTCACGCCCACCCCATGTCTGTTTTTCCAGGTGAGAACTAAGGCACATGGTCACAACCATGACACACACACACACACACACTCTCAACGACACACTTTTATCACCAGGACTCACCCTCAAGCCCACAAAATGTCAGCTATTCCGTGAGAACTCTGATACATCATCATAAGTCATATGGTTCACGCACTGACACACACACACACACACATACAAACATGACACACACTAAAATGACTCACAGTCTCAACTACACACTTTTACTCCTCTACAGAAATATGATCGCTCACAAAACACACGAATGCTTGATTGCACGGCCATGTCCGTTTAATGCAAGACTGTATCAACAACCTCTACCTTTTTAATGCAACCTCTATTTATATTGTTTATAAATAAATATAAAAGGGAATGTGAAACCTGGAATGGCCATTGCTCTGTAAATGTTTCTCCCCCTGAAAGTGCAGTGCTCACATACCTCTGTTTAACTCGGCATGCCAAAATCACGAGCATGCCCACTTCCTTCTAAGCAGCTCGATGCTTTGATTTCAATAACATTTAAGTCAAAACTTCCACAGTTATGTTATTTTATTTTTGATACAAAGGCGGAATTAATTACCATTATATCACGATGTTAATTACTATCACAGAGCTGAGCATGATTTGGGAATCAACTTGAACTTAACTTCTATTTTTTCCTTTCTTTTTGTTTTAAATGGCATGATTATCTCTCTATTTATTGTAATATGTTTTGCTTTCACATGTATACACCATTTTCTTAGTGCTTGACATATACCATTTATCTTTTGGGAAATAGATCTCTGCTAGTTAGTGGTCATCTATGTTGATTTTATCCGATTTATATTACTGTACTGTTTATTTCATTTGTAGTTGCTTGAATATGTACCTATTTGTTTTCATGTCATATAATCGGTCATAATTGTTTGATGTGGAATAGATTGAGAAAGTGTTGGACATGATAATCAAAAATAATATGCAACTGAAAGGTAGACTAGTTGGCTTGAAAGCATCAGTTCTATCCACTACTACTACAAGGCTCTGCAGGAGTCTGACTTGTATATTTTGACTGTCACATGCTTTTAATATCGAACAAACTTTGACCTTTGTGTGATTGTCTAAGGTGGCTTAATAATTTTTAGTGTGTAGTCTTTAATAGATAATCTTATTGACCACATCACAATTGTATCGCGTCAACATTGATGGATTTTCAAACATGACTTTCCCAAACACTCAAGCACAATGGCGTCTATGGTGTATTTTAAACTCAATACTGCTGGAACAAGTTAGGGATAGTTATGCAACCCTTTGATTTTATGTTAGGCTCTTATCAACTTAGAGAATTCATTTATTGCTGTGGTGAAGATTGATATATTAAACACAGGCAGCTGAGGTATTGTAGTTTTGTTTTTATTTTGTCAACTTATGGAAGCTATATTATGATCCCGTTATATTTTCACTCTAAAACAGAGAAGGACTCATGACGATTACAAATACAGAGTCTAGGAAGCTTGATTTGATAATTTAATAAATCCTCCTTTTTTTCCTGCACATAATTGGCATACAAAGCAGTGTAATGAAGTTATTATTCACACTCAATCTGCAAATCTAATCTAAACACAAAAATAATTATTTTAACGCATGAGTCACCCCCCACCCTTTCCACTCACATACACAGACACTCAAACACTCGCACACACATTGCTCGGCTCAATAAGAACCGTTGAAATTTTTTCCCTTACCACTACCCTCTATTACCTATTATCTCTTGCCACCTCAGGTCAGGTCCCAGCTCCCCAGCCGTGCCCTCCTTCGCCAGTGTTTGTCTCATTGCCACCCAATTCCCAGAGACTGATGCATTCCGAGGTCTACTTCAGGTAAGCTGTCTTGGACAGGATGGTGGATGAGCTCAAAGGTTGACCCACATTTTTTGTTTTTGGGTGGTGTTTTTTCCTTTCTTCCTTTTACCGTTATTATGATGTGGTCCAGTCCAGTGTCATTAGAAAATGATTAGTTCAGATTTCCAAAGGTGGGTATACACTCATTACCAGAAGTAAGGATTTACTTACAATGAATGTCCAAGTTGATTTGAGAATGTAATTATTTTTTTTCTCTTTCTTCCTGAATAATAAGGTATGGTTTGCAGGGAAAACCATGTCAAATTACTATCTCATCATATTGAATAATAATCAATTTTCCTAATTCCTTGTCAATCCACTTGATTTGTTTTCCCCCCCAGGTACATTGAAGGACTGACAGAAGAACCTCGGCCCATATCCAACTGGGACAAGACGTTTGCTGCCACCCCTGAGAACACGCCCACCCCGATGGAGTCCAGCCTTCCCACCCATTGGCTGTCGCAGGGTGCTGGTTGCCATGGCAGCGTGACCAACGCCCTCTGGGCCCTCAGAGACTTCATGCTGAAGGATGCTTACAACATTTCCCGTACCATTCCGTTTGACGACTTATAACCTTCAGAAACATGTTATTGTACTACTAGCACCTTTTTTCAAATTTTTTCTCAATCTGAAATGATTGGTTTCTAAAAAAAAATCAAAAACAAACAAAAAAACTTAAAGTGCAATCTCTCATTTTCATCCTTTGTTTTTTTTTGTTTTTTTTTCGATCATGGAAATATTTGAAAGCTAAAAGGAAAAATGCACATTATGATCTGAATAAGTCAAACAGGTTTCTTTTCTTCACTTCGAATGTGTTGATGAGGTCTTTATTTGATTTCCCTTGGCTCAAATAGAACAGTTCTATGAACATGCATAATGCTCACAAACATGCGTGGCCACAAAATTATAAAAAAAACCAACGTATTCATGAGCCACTTGATTTTGACAGCTGTTTGAAATTATACAAATATTGCTCGTTTATTCTGCTTGCAAGTTTGCTGTGCTGATGTGTTTACCTAGATTTGATTTCAGTTTAATTGACACGGAAGGTGACAATCAGATCTAAAGATAGTTATTATATATATTATACAAAATATAGTAATGGGAGAAATTAACAAACGAATGGTAAAATTCAATGCTAATATTAAGGGCCTGATGAAACTATGCTGACATGAGTTCGAATATAGAGTAGGTTAATTAGTATGTTAATTAGGCTAATTAATATGCGCTATATTTCCACAAATGGTGAAATTGTCGGATTGATGTGCTTTTTATTTGTGGTGCGAAACTGGGCAAGTAGCATCTTGAGTTTTTGTGCATTCTTTTACCATCAATCGCTTGAATGTGAACCTATTGGGTGAACAAGGCCTTAACTTAACTTCCATAACCGATCTCTTGCAGTCGGTAATTTTGACTGCTGATCATCCTGATGCTGGCAAATGCGATGCTAGCAGTCACTTCAGTCTAGTGCATTTATCGTGTGGTTTGAGAGGGTGTTTCGTGACTCGATTACTGCATTTTTGGTAACGGAAAAAATACTGAGTTTAAACATTTGTAGATTTTTGTTTTTATTCGACTCACACAAAAATGTTATTTCAAGTTCTTGAATTGGTCAACACTAAAGCTGCCAATAATGATGATGAAGATCAGAAGGCAATTCTGATGGTGAAACTGATATTGTGAAGTTTTTCACATTTATTATTAATATTATAACAATTTTGATGACTTGGAGTGTGATGCTAGATCTCATACCTGTGCCGAAAGTCTAGCAATCAGTGGGCTTATTTCTGGTGACAACCAATTTTCATACTTATGAATTTTATTGCAAGAAAATTATTGTTAAAACGGTGTTTGATACAGTTTGTGTAAATAATTCAAACAACTTCCAGCTATTTTTGGGTGTTGATGTCATTGTTCTAAGTTGATATTTGCATTTGTTGTGAATTTAAAAAGTAAATTTATTCCATGGATTTTTAATGAAATGATTAATAATGAGTTGCAGGCACTGGCTCAGGAGGATATGGTTGTTGAGGCTCTAATTCTAATAATGATAATAATAATGAATGCATTTATATGGGTTCTATCCCCTGAGGAGGGCCCTAGGCATCTTACAATGGCACACATGGCTATCACACTCCACGCACACAGATGCATTTATAATACTTCTAAAAAAAAAAAATTAACACTATTTTGCATCAATAATTTCACATTTGGTAAAAGGTCATAACTACAGAGCAATTGAAAATGAACTGAGTAGGTGAAGGAAAAATACAATTTCTTCAGCAGGAGAAGGGTTGGTTAAACTTGGACCATAAAACCTACCGTGTGTATTAAAATTTCTCATATTCTTGATGTTTAACGCAATGCATAAATTCTCCAATTACTATTACCACGTATCCAGTTGTATGCATGTTAGATTATAGAATAAGAATTTGGTTCAGCATAAACGAATATAGTATACGTGACAATCTATGATTTTGATTTTTAGCCACATAAATGTATATATATCCTCGCAACACCGCTAAGGAACAGCAAAGTCAAAATGAATGTGAGCGCTATGTGATAATGCCATTCGTCTCTATTTATCGTCGTCTTGGCAATCACTCCTGTCGACATTTAATGATATGTATATTACTTATTCTGTGAAGTCAGGTTGATATTTTTACAAATTTCGGACTTATGTTAAGCTTTGTCGTCTGTCTTTGCAATACTATTTGATCATTTGAGGAAAGAAATCCAACAAAATTTTTTGTTTAACCTAGATTTTAAAGTCGTCTCATAGATTTGCACCCAAGTTGAATCTCAAGGCAGAGAGCTTCTCAAAGCTATGAATTATCACCATCACCAAGTTTTTAATTTAAAGTCTCATTCTCCAGGGATTCAAACTCTGGATCTCTTTGTTGTCAGGAACTCTTCTTGTAAAACTGATACTGATATCAAACGATTCGATTGTTAAATGTTCTACTTTGTGAAGGGAGTTGTTCTTTTTTCGAGGGTGTCTGTACGCTTGTGTAGTGTATGCAGGCACAAGTTAATTTTGGTGTATCCTGTTTATGTTTTGTTTTGTTATCCAAACATTTTTATACTGCAAAGAAATGTAAGGGGTCAGATCTTTTGCCAGCCAAGGACAGAGCGCAGGTGGAAAACGCCAGCATGCAAACACCCTGGTGGCCTGGTCCTTGTGCGTGACTGAACATAGAGCTGGAAAGTCTATGCATCAGGAATTAAGGCAAGCATGACTTAAAAAGGGACTAAAATCCTGATAAGCAACACATGCTGTTTAAATGAACAACCTTGGTGTTGATGATGGTCCTCTTTGGCTATGAAAGGGATGCGATTGTGTCATTTGGCCACCAAGGCAGGCTTGGTGTATGAAGTGTGGTTCCAAGTATAAGTATGAGTAAGTCTTTGCGGTGTCGAGGGCCAACAGGTTAGGCTACTGGCCTTGAGATCATGAGATCCCAAGTTCAAATCCTGGGTGAAGCTATTGATGTTGAGTCCTTTTTTCCTCCCTTGACTCGTGTGTGAATGAGTACCCAGCTACATGTAGAGAAAGATGTCAATATGCTAGTGTGAGTGTGATGGGGCATAGCAAGCTGAATGACATTTTGAATGGCCCAGCCCGCTTAGGGATAAATGATGTAAAGTCTGTGAGCCTGGCCTGTGCTTGTACAGGGATAACATGGACTATAATAAACCCATCTTTTTCTCGTTCCACAACTGAACACTGATGATAAAAAGATTTGCATTTGTGTAAAAAAAACTAAACTTTCACTTTCTGCCTTCGCTTCTCAAGAGTTGTGAAATGTTGTTCTATTACTATTACTGTACTGTAACTGACCCGTATTTGAATTTGAGATAGAGGTGTTTTATTTACAGTGGCATGTAATTTGTTTTTAATCATGGTCTTATTTGTGTCTTTGTTGTTGTTTTTTTTGGGTTTGTTTCTTCAGTGGGCATTATAAAATTATATATCTATTGTTTGTTTTAGTTTAAAGTGTTGCATTGGTATTATTATTATTAGGCATTCATTCAGTTGTTTATTGGAAATGTCATTAAGTTTAGTGGGTGTGCGGCAATTCTATTATAAATGGTTCTGCTGCCAGATCTGCTTGTTCTCATGTATTGTTATCATGTGATGAGGTTGGTGTTGGGTGTTGGAGAATGGTTCCACTCGAATGGATGCATTTATTTACATTGTGTGTATGTATGTATTATATTTATTGACATTTTAAAAAAATTTTTACCTTTACTTTTAAATATAATTCTGTTTGTAATGCTTTGGACAGACTTGACAATAAAGAGGCATGGCATGGCACCAGCGTTAATGGTCAAGAACCCTGCATGCTGGCCGTCAAATTATCGAATCACCGAAGCTCCTTTGAAATTAGTATTGTACAATTCAGAATTTGAATTCATTATTTGTTACTTGTCGATTTGAGGAATGTTTGCATATAACTACAACTACAATGATTTTATATCCCACTGCCAGTAGCAATGTATGCATTCATTTCATCAATGGTTTGGGTTTTTTTCTAAAGAAAGAAATACACGGCCAGTTAATAAGACACCTTCTTGTTGCTTTGTAATATTATATGCGCGTTGCCGAGGCATTCTTAAGAAGGAATAAAGATAATCCATCAAGCTTTAGCTTGATGTCAACAGGAATCGCCCATGTTGTCCAAGTGAGCAAATCAGGGGTTAATAATCTTGCCTTAGGAAAGAAAATGTTTGCCGGAAACGTGGCTCGAATATGGGTTGCCCAGGTTGCAGTGCAATGCCTTATCCACTCTGCCATCTCTTGATTGGACAAGATGTGCCAAAAACGGCGTGCTGTGGGCGATAACCAGAATAGAACCATATGTGTTTCCGTTATGAGATTTCTGTCAAAGGATGTTTTTGATCCAGGTGTTATTGTTCTACAGTTGAGGGTAAGGGTTGGGTTTAAGATAATGTTTTTCAATGGCCGTACTTCAAACTGTATACCTTATACCGTATTCCTTTTGCTTCACAATGATGATGATGATCAGCTTTGATGCTATTTTCATATTCTTCTTAAATTCCGTCATGACAAACGCCATTTTACTTACGGTTAAAGCAGAGATCATTCATTGATTAGCGAGAAGTTTGTTTACTGATTGGCTTACTTTATTTTTGCTCACTGGTTAATTTCATTATTTATTTATGAAGTCCATTTCAGTCTTTTTTAATTGTATTTTTTTTTTCCTTCTTCTTTTCTTTAAATCACTTGGCTTTCTTTGTGTTTAATTGTTATAGTAGTCTCGTCCAGAGCATTTGACAGAAGTTTATTATTTTAAATCTAGGCAGCAAATTTATCATTCAAACGTTTCTCTTCCACTTTCTTGACAGAGATGGTGTTGCCTACACACTTATACACAGTGTTTCGATACCATAGACAATCCCCCCCCCCCCCGTTATCTCAACTCAGAATAGACAGGACAAAACAATGGAGGAATAGGTGTTAACAGCAATTATTTCTAATCTCAAATCCAAAATTTCATACATCTATTTCAATAATTAGTACGTCTGTCACCCACTTTTCAAACATCATCCACATGTGCGGGGTAAGCCTGAGAGGAAATGAACAATTCAGCATCAAATTTCAATTCACGCCAAATGCTGGGGGGG
>JARFNW010001147.1:0-11631 GCA_031763155.1 Dirona albolineata | reverse complement strand
CCGCCCCCCCCCCCCCCCCCCCCCCCCGCCCCCCCCCCCCCCCGCCCAGCAGTTGCTGATGGGCTTGGAGATTTCAAACAAGTATTTCATTGTTTTATTCTCATCTCCTCTTTCTACATGCTTTTTGAGGATTTTTTATTGAGCTGCTTTCTGTGGCTCTTTCTTAAGTCCAATTGTTGCATTTTCTATCTCCCAATAAAATGTCTATAAACTTTTCAGCTGAAGCATCTAAGCCTGAGAGGAATGATGATGGCACAGCCAGCAAGTCTGACAATGATATTGAGGACGGGCAGCCAATTCTTCAAGAGGAATTGCGACTGGCTGTGGAGGTCAGGGATCAATTTTTAAAATTGTATTTTTACATTACGTTCTTTTTGTTATTGTTACCACGATTGGATGACTGATTTTCACAGACATGGTTGTGGCCCCAGTCAAGAGACTCAGTTTGACATACATGATGGGGGACAAAGGCAACCACCTCTTATATGTACATGGCATTTTAGTGAAAGGTTTGTGAATGTTAGAATGTGTGGGTATGATTGAATTGACCTGTTATTTTATTTGTCAAAAACAAGTTGAAGTTTTGACTAAATTAAAGGCGCTTAACTTTACTGTTATTTCTTGTATTATTTCTCATGAATGGTTTTGTTTTCTATCCTCAGGTTCTCACGTCCAAGTCGTGCTCAGAGGAAGGTCTGGAAGATGCCACCAATCTCCTCTTGGAACTGTCCTGGGCCAATCATGCCACAAGGGTCTCCGTTCTAAATCTACTCCTGTCTGGGGCCAGGCAATTAGGTCTACTGGTGTGTGGTCACATACAGGAGTTGCTGGAGCAACTGTCCAAACTCAACAACCAGCTGGAAAAAGGAGATGTGAAAGAGGACGCCAACAACCCCTCTGGCTCTGCTGCAGCCGCTGCTGGTGGTGGTGAAGATGGAGCCGGGTCTGGAGCCAGCTCCTCCAAACAACAGGTGGCCAAAGGTGTCATGGCTGACAGGTGAGGGAACAGTCTATTTCAAATCTATAGCTAGATATATTTTGTCACTGTGACAATGTTTTGGATAGAAATATAAATTGAAGACTTTACTCATGGCACATACAAGTCATTACAACTTCTTGAAGTAATTAAAAGGTCACGATTGATTTTAACATCATCAACTTTGAGTGGGCTCTCAGGGATACAAGATTTGACTCATTCTCCCATTACAACGGTTTCTTCCATTTAATATTTTGAGATCATCTGATCGAGTATAGTGTTAATATTATGACTACTTAAAAAAACCAACTATGCTTGAATATGACAATTGAAGATGTATGGCTTCATATTTGTCAATAGGTCATTCATATTATTATAGAGTCTTGGAAAGATGTCGGAAGGGGCTTGATGTTTGTTTGGGGAAGTCTCTAGAGTCTTATTTTGGCATGTCCCATGTTGCTACTTGCCTCTGTATTTTTTAGGACTCTTAATCAATGGCTAGTGAAAATGTCCTTTCCACTTCTGTGTGAGTTTTAACATAAATACACACATACAACCACACACATACATGCATACACATACACACCCCTTCCCACCTAATTCTCCAGCAAATTCCATTACTGTATGACCAGGTTTTCAAGTGGTTCAAGCGTAGTGGTGTCAGCGCCTACCTCCTTCAAAACTGGTCGAGAGCTTCACCTACCCTCCATGTCCCAACTCACATCTAAAAGCTCGAGTCAGCATTTCTTCCTCCGCATTCTCAAGGTTATTATTCAGCTGAGAGATGCTGCAAGGACGGCAGGATTGGATATTAAGGGATCCCATTTCAGAAGTAAGTATGCAACTGGTGGTGATGGTGTAATAATAATGATAATGCACATGTATATAGTCTCACATTTTGTTGGGGAAAACAAGCTCTTTGCACTTCCTTTTTTGTAATGCTGGATGAATAGCAGCTTTTACGCAAGCAGTGAATATAGTAGACATTTCTTTTGTGTGATTTATTGATTTTTGTCTCCAAAATCATCTATCAACTGAGGCAATGATTGGGAATTTTAAATTGAATTGTTCTAGGAACCTGAGATACCTACATCTTTTGCATAATTGGATTATTCTGTGTTCGATGGATCAATTTCACTTTGAATAATGAACATGGTCTGATCAAACGACACGACTGGTGACTATATTCCATTTTTTGTACAATGTCCATTGCCAGATCTGACAGCGTCCCAGGAGATTAACCTCATTATCAACCACATACTGAACGACGGACCTTCCTTGCCGGTCATGCCAGCGGCCACAGGGCCAATCAGCTCGTCTGACCAGTCCAGGGAAGAATCTCAGTCAAACTCTGTGTCAGAGTCTTTGCTGCCGGAAGAGAGTGCCATGGAAGTTGATGCAGGACCTGGTATGTAGCAAAGAGGTTGTCAGACTATTGGCAATCACATAGTTGGAGGCTCTTTGGGGGTGTCAAATGGTTGAGGGCTGTATGGAACTTCACTAAATCCTTTGTTATAAACCTACCCTTCCCTAAAATTGATAACGCTTGTTAGATTTTGTTTTCTCCTTCCTAGATTTGGTTACTTTTCCCTTAAACTTTGTTTTATCATGCAAAAAGATGGCAAATAAACCCTCAATCAATATTGTTGTTTTTTTATAATGGCATGATAATTCATGGACAAGAAATGATTCAAAATGTGTATACAAGGTTTTTAGTTTTTCAGTAAGACATTCAATCTATTTAAAGTGCATTAATTATTGCTACCTCTGATTCAAGTGTGTCATTTTCTGAAAAACATAAAATAATTGTATATTTTCCCTTTGATTTCCCCCCTGATAGGAACATCCAAAACTGATGAGAAAGGAGCGGCCGGCCCATGTCCTTTGCCGCGCCTTAGTGACCAGCTTGCTTTGGACCAGCTGTGGGACATGTTAGGGGAATGTCTGGCTGAGCTTGCACGAACCCCCGACCATCATGCTGTACTCATCCTCCAGCCTGCTGTAGAAGCTTTCTTCATCGTCCACGCAGGTAACGGCTATACAATTTGAAAAAAAAGAAAAAGAAAAGAAAGGAAATGAAGAATGCACAGTTAAACTCAATTTGTTTATTTGGGACTGAATGGCAATGATGAATGTTACAGACCTGCCAACAGTCACGATTTCATGGTGATGTCACAATTTTTTCCTCTTTTTGTTTGAAAAATCACGATTTCACGATATTTTTCAGAAAAAAAGAAGAAAAAAGAAAGAATTAGAAACTTCAATAGAGTGCTAAAAAGATTGAACATATTTAGATATTTAATGACGGCAGAATCGCAAGTTATTTCTGAGCACTTGATACTAGTGTAAGCTGGTTTTTACCCCTTTTGATATTACTATGTGTTGTGCCAGATAAAAGTAGTTTTAGGATCGAGGATATTCATACATATCTCTTGTTTGATGCCAAAAGTACTCATTACCAAGGTTAACAAATAAAGATGTGTTTGTGTCTTCCTACCAGGTGAAAAACTGAGCAAACCAACAGAACAACAATCAGCACAACGAGAAGATCAGCTGGCCCATTTGAATCTGGAGATGGCCCCGCCAAGTCCTGCCACGGCTGGCTCAGGTTCCAGTGATGGCGCCACTTCAGGAGTTTCCAGGGACAGTTCTGGGGGTTCCGTGGCTGTTTCTCATTTGCCAGCAGATACTCAAAAATTCTTGCAATTTGCAGGTACAGTGCTTTTACACTTGTTACGAGGAAATCTAGATTATGAAAAATTTGTTATTAAAAACAAACTGAATTCATTATAGTTTTGACTGGTTTGAAGGAGTTTTTAAAAGGAGGATATTTAACTTGATGCCGAAGTAGAAATTGGTTAGGGTTAGGGTATTGGAAAAGTATGTATGGAAATGATTTAGTTATTATGTTGTGTAAAATCAGCCATGAGCAGTAGGTGTTCCCACTGTATAAGATGATTCTATTATTTTATTGTATTGTGTATAAATATATTGACAGAAACCCATCGCACTGTCCTCAACCAAATTCTCCGGCAATCCACTCTGCCCCTCTCCGACGGTCCTTTCTCGGTCTTAGTGGACCACATGAGGATTCTTGACTTTGATGTCAAACGTCGTTACTTCCGGCAAGAGCTAGAGCGTCTGAATGATGGAGCCAGACGAGAAGATCTCCCTGTCCACGTCCGCAGGTCCCATGTCTTTGAGGACTCGTTCAGGGAGCTGTTCCGCAGATCTCCTGAGGAATGGAAACAAAGATTCTACATTGTCTTTGAAGGTAGGTGATTTGTGTAATGAGTATTTCCGTTGTATTCGCTATGCAGTGCAGTCCATGTATAAAAGCCTTGGTTATGATGGGATCTTGTTGTCACAGACATTGCAAAATCCATCCCATCATAAATCACTCTTTATCGGTAGTAAAGGGTCTATAATGAGCAGTGAGTCGGGGCCAAAACTTAATTTATATGACAGGGACATGCTGAAGTTTTTAGTTGGTTAATAATGCCTTCTGTTTATGCTAGAACATGGATAGTCTTGGTCGTAACAACAATCTCTCATGTGATTGTAACACATCTGGTTGGTTGGAATAGGTTTTGTGTTCTAACTCTAGCAAAGTAGGCTGAATATGGTGGACGATTGGTGAGAGGGGTAATTACTCAGGTTTAGTGATGCAACACATACACAATGATTTCCTCTGTACCTTTTTGTGTGACATGACTTTGATACATATTTTTCTTTGGTCTCAGCAATCGTTTTGTAACAATGTGTCACTACTTTCATTCGTTGGTGAAGTATAGATAATGCTGGATGAGTGAAACTAACATAATTTTCCCCCTCCATAAAGTGTAAATTATATATTATTTTGTTGGATAAAAACCTATTGTTATTATTATTATTATTATTATTATCATTATCATTTTGAGTTGTTGTCTGGTTCTAATCTTGTGCTTTGTTCTTGTATTTTGTAGGAGAGGAAGGCCAAGATGCTGGTGGCTTGCTAAGAGAGTGGTACATCATCATCTCTCATGAGATCTTCAACCAAAACTATGCCCTATTCTGTACCTCCCCCGGGGACAGGGTCACTTACACCATCAGCCCCTCGTCCCACTGCAACTCCAACCATCTGAGCTACTTCAAGTTTGTGGGCCGTATCATCGCCAAGGCAGTCTACGACAACAAACTGCTAGACTGCTACTTTACCCGCTCCTTCTACAAACACATGCTGGGTCTGGCCGTCAAGTACACAGACATGGAGAGTGAGGACTACGCCTTCTATCAGGGCCTGCACTTCTTGTTGGAGAACACTGTGGCCGAACTGGGCTATGACCTCTACTTTAGTACAGAGGTAAAATAGTTACATGATATATAAGGAATAAATTAGTTACAAACTGTTAGTATAGTGATCAAGGGTTCCAGGACTCAAAGGGTATTTTAGATGAGCTGACTGAATTTAAAACAATTTTTTTTAAATACTGAGAGCTAAAATTAAGGAATGGGGGGTGAAGGGCATTCAGTGTATCTCAAGGGATTTGACATCTGGCTGCAGGAGTGTAAAACATGTTTTATTCTTTGCGCAGGTCCAAGAGTTTGGCGTGACAGAAACCAGGGAATTGATGCCAGATGGTTCCAACATCCTGGTGAATGAAGACAACAAGAGGGAGTACCTCAAGCGGGTTTGCCAGATGAAGATGACTGGCGCTATCAGGCAACAGCTCAACGCCTTCCTAGAGGGTTTTTACGACATTATCCCAAAGAAATTAGTCTCCATCTTCACGGAACAGGAATTGGAACTGCTCATCTCTGGCCTCCCCACCATTGACATAGACGATCTGAAGGGGAATACAGAATACATCAAATACCAGGCAACCTCTTTACAGGTACGGTACAGACAACAGTTTGAGTGGTGGTGATTATCACACACCTGACTACTGATCCCATAAAAAATTTTTTTTTGCGTATGTGAACCCAAAAAAACCATCATGATTTACCATAAAATTGGTTTCTTTATCGGCCTTGAAAGATGAAGAAGATTCTTTATGCCAGTTGGGATGGTCAGTTGGTTTGTTCTAAATGACATGAGTTGATCTCAACAACTTTTAACAATATCACCGTCCATTGTTGCACAGTTGTCAGATCTTTAAAGTCTTTAAATTTCATGATATACAAAAGATCTTGTACAGCATTTTTAGGTGACAGATATGACAAATTTTAAAGATTATTTTTCCCTACAATTTGATGTCAGTGTCAGGGAAGTACCGATTGTGATGATATTTTGCGTTCACTTTGATGCCCTTTAGATTGGTAACTTCATATTTCATTAGCATTTTGTCACCTCATTTTCCTAATATATAGAAGACCTTTGGGTTTTTCAATCTAAGAGATCTACCCTATTGAAAATAGAATGAGCATCCAGCTTATTCCCCTCTCTTAGCATTCTGTGATGGGAATTCACAAAAAGACCCTTTCACTTTCACTTTATTGAAATCATTAAACTGTCTTGGAGTGATAGAAATGTTTTCAAGCTGAAAAATTATCAGTGTCTATTCTTTGATTTTACTTGAGTTTGACTATGCAAATACCATTTTTCCTTTGAGACCTGCATTGGCTGTTATTGAACAAAACTTGTTGAGAGGCTGTTGACTTTGTTTTCCTTTGAGACCTGCATTGGCTGTTATTGAACAAAACTTGTTGAGAGGCTGTTGACTTTGTTTTCCTTTTGTGACGACTTACTATAATAGCTTCCTTTTTTATTTCTTACAGATCCAGTGGTTTTGGCGTGCCCTTCGATCCTTTGACCAAGCAGAACGTGCCAACTTCCTTCAGTTTGTCACCGGTACTTCCAAGGTGCCACTGGGAGGTTTTGCCAACCTGGAAGGTATGAATGGCACCCAGAAGTTCCAGATTCATCGGGATGACAGGTCCACGGATCGCTTGCCTTCGGCTCACACATGGTAAGAAATTGCAGTTGGTATTATCTGCCCTGGTTGCCTTGTATCTGTCCTGGTCCACTTTTTATTTTTTGCATGCACACACGCTCACTAACATGCTTGTGATGCAAGAGGTCTTCTTTCGAAATTATAAAGACCTTTCACACTATTAATTTCACCTGGACTTGACCTGTCTATTATTACTATTAACAAACAAAATGCATCTTTTCTTAGATTTGAATTTTGAAAACTGGAATCAAAAGCCAGATGATGAGTGAATTTACCTGTGTCAACCTTTTTAATCTTTGCTGTTAATGTGTAGTACCAGAAAGAGGAGACAAGACAAGTAGGGAAGAAAGGCACAAAGTGGGAATTGAACCTATGACTGCATTGGTAACCTCCGCTGAGAAAAGATGTTGCTGCTGCAGGCATAGGTTTGATTCCCACTTTCAGCAGCATATGTTTTTCTGTTTTTGTCTATTTCTAGTGCTGCAATAGTTTTATACTATTTTATTGTTAGCCTTTGTATTGTCAGTCAGTCAGTGCATCCTCTTTCATTCTTTGCCTGTAGAGTCGATTGGTAAATTACAGTTTTGATTTTGACAATTTCATCCTTTTTTCTCCCCCATTACTCAGCTTCAACCAGCTAGACCTGCCAGCATATGAAACATACGACAAGCTACGCAAGATGTTACTGATGGCTGTGAGTGAGTGCTCTGAGGGATTTGGCCTGGCTTAGAGACACTTCTTTTGACAACAAAATTTGGTCAGTGCCGAAGGAAATGGAAGGAGGACCATCATCACCGCCAGATGACTTTTCCTCTCCGTAAAATGTCTGGAGAAGAAACCCCTAAAGAAGGGTTTGAATGGTGGACTCATTATGTTTTAGGTGTTGACATATTTAAAAGCTTTTTTTACATTTTATTTTTTATTGTTCTGTTATTTAAATACTTTTGTCTGTTTATTTTGAAAATGATGAAGACTAAGAACTGTGAGCAAGGAGAACATTTGTTAAAAATGCCAATGTGAGATTTCCTTGCATTTAGTCTTTTTTTTTAATTGTCTGTGTGTGTTGTGGAAGGGATGAAAACAGAATTATATGAACTCTTATTTATTTCAATCATACTTCTAATAGTGTTTGTAATTGACTTCTTTTTTTCTTCTTCCTTTTTTAATATGTTTATCCTTGTTTTACTCAGTAACCCATGTTGCCTAACAATTAGCTTGACTGTTAAACTTATTTATTTGTATTGAATTTGAAAAAAAATAATTGCTTGACAGTCATATTTCAACAGATCCATAATTTGTGATTAATAGCAATTACTATGTTTGTAAGATATTTACCAAGGAAACTAACATTTTCTCAATTGATGATGATAAAATGATAGATAGTAAGCTCACTCGCACCAACATACAAACACACACACACAATGGTCTCTGCGCAAAACAATGATAGCCATGTCCCATTAGCACAGTGTCCACTGCTTGATGATACTGGCTGTGTGTTTATACTATGTATCCTATTAACAAATGACTAGATCTGATTCTAGTTAGTACCTTTTGACATAAACTACTAATGAATGGACCCATCTGGGGGACACAACCGATTGATTCTCATCAGAATGCCAACTTGTTAGCTGTGAGATGAAAACAGAAACAAGAGGATGGGAGTACAATTTAGGCTCAGTAAATGAACCCCAGAGTAATCTACTGCATGATAATTTAATTTATAGTTGTACACATATCACTCTCACCATAGACTTCCACCTTTGTGTATTTTTTTATTTTCCAAAATCGTTTTTTAACCTATTGTAACACATGGTTGATGTCCTTAAAATTGCTACTGAAACATTGGTCTCCATTACCATGTATTGCAATTTGGAGAGGACAGGACATGATTTTGACCTTTTGGGGAGGGGTTGTTTTTTAATTTCTATTGAATGATTAGCTAGGGGTTGACCAGGTACATGTGCATTTAGGTAGCTTTGACTTGGAACCTCATGCCTTCATTTTCCTAGACATCTGTTATCATTATGGTCAAGAGTTTTTCCCCTCTTCAATATGCAGTAATTGTTATAAAAGGTTGAATAGAAAATGGAGTCTCAGTGTTTCCCATCAGTATTTTCAGGTTTCAACATTTTTTTGGCTATCATTGTTTTTGTTGTCTTGAGATTTTTTAAATTGGGATTTAATATAATAATATAATTCTAACATTGATTTATTCTTTGTGCGTGTTAATTTTTTTTAGGTATAAACGTAATGTGCTTTGATTAAAATGTCACTGGAACTGAATTCCATTTTTGCTTTCTGTTTCAAGCTTTTGGGCTACGGTTACTTTGTTAATATCTTGATGTTGACATGAAATGCAAGACGTATGACGAAGCCTGATGTCTACGTCTGTACAGGCGTATTTATTATTAGATATATGTGTCTTATGTTAATACCCAAAGTACACATTATGTACCATGAATTTATATAAAATATGATAAACATTTGAACTATGTCAATAACTTGATTGCTGCCTAGGAATTTTTTTTTTGTATTTTCAATAATAGCCTGATGTAGCATAAACACCGTTTTGTTTCTATTTTGAAATTATCTCTCCTCAGAAATAATTTGCACTGTACACAATACAACTCACTAGGGTACCGTACTAATGAAATGATTGTCAATTGAAGGACTGTAAATTTTGGATGATACCTACTACTACCACCACTACTGCTACCCATTAATTTTGAGTTCCATTGGTTGTGGACGTAAAAGGGTCATGTGACTCACTGTTATCTATGATAAATTATGTATGAGGCAAAGAATTCATGCCTAGCACAGTTACCCTTTTTTATTATATAAGTTTTGATTGACATGAAAAGTTATTTTTACTACTTTAAGGTATTAATGTTGATGATGAATATTATTATTATTACCATTACTATTACTATTATTATGTTTTGTGTATTTTGATAATATTTATCTTGTTTGAATTGCACTCACGCTCTCTATATAATATAAAAAACGAGTTCAGATGAAATTTGGTTTTTGATGCTATTTTGCTATTGAAATTGATTCCGTTATGTTTGACGTTTGCATTTTCCTTTAATGACTATCCTCATGAATGGAATAAAATGTGTCTGAATTGTGAAATTGAATAATCTTTTCTTTTCGTTTTAATTTATTTTTTAATTGCATTGACTTTTATTTAAGGATGTGATTTTAGTCTGTATCCCTGTACAAATACAGACTACACAATTTATCCCTCAGCGGGCTGTCATTCAATATCCTTCTCAATTCCCTGGGGAGCATATAGTAGAGAAGCCTGTCACGTGCATGGCACTGACAATGTCTTTCTATGCGTGAGTCAAGCGAGGAAAAATGTGTTGTCTTCCCCAAGGGCTCAACATCAATAACATAGGCAGGATTTGAATTTGGAATCTCACGATTTTGATTCTGGTTGCCTAAAAATTTTCAGTGACGCCGCATTATTGTTTAAAATTATTTATGACTACCTAAGTTTGCAATTTGAAGTCGCATGCTGTCCAGAGAGGCCAAATTGAACAAAATATTGTTGATTTTAATGTTTTTATGGGAAATTTGTAATTTTGTGAACCTTTTCAGGCCTTTTCCTCTCCTGATGCTGTGCATTATATGAGATATGGGGTCATTGGGGGTCCCCGGAAGGAAAGTCTTCAGCATTATGGCCATACACTAAGAATCATTTTTCTGCCGTAGTTTGTGCCAGAACTCAGTGAAACTGCCTGTTCCTACTTGACGATAGCGTCAATATAACAGTAATTTGCTCATAATATGTTGAATTTTACATTGACAAAAAAAAAAGTAAACTCTCAGTAAGTGCAAAGTGCAGAAATTGTGAACGAATCACATCCCACCCTCCTTTACTTCCATACAATAAAAACTGCTACAGTTATACTAAAAAGTCTCTGTTGTTATATTGGTATGGTATTCTCAAGTATGCAAACAAAATGTCCTTAAATTTGGACAGATGCCTCAGTAATAATGTTCATCCTTCCAAACACACCCTTAAGAAAACGACAAGAAAATTGAAATCAAGGTTTATTACATTTAATAAAGCATTCTTTAAAATAATATGACAAATACAGAGAAGCACAGACGAAATCGTTAGAGCAGCCGTAAACTTGTTTAGACGCGCGCGGACATCCAAGAATGGTGGGTGTAAAAATCACACCAATCAGATCACAATATAAAATAAATTTAATTTGTGCGTCACTCGCCGGTATATGTGTTTTGTGTGAATGAGCCTTAACAATACTTGTACTTGTAGTTTCACTTCAATGCTCACATCATGGGCAAGGCAAATTACCGGTTGTTACCTCCCCATCCAATGTGAGCTGACTTCATGTGATGACGTCATGAGAGACAATAATAATTAAGAATGAGAGAACAATGGGTATCTTGTATAAAGTGGTTAGGATAATGGAGCAAACAGTATTTCATTTGTTAAAACATGGGATGCTGAAATGGCAAGGTAGACAAGCCTTCTGTCACTTGTATGGGTGTTAGTGTTAGCATTTCACCTGGCCCCCTTACACTAATGAAATGAGGAAAATGATATTCAGGCTTCATATTACTAATATTAGCCAAAAAGGTTCAATGGTAGTCGTAATAATTCATACATGTAGACACTCACACACACACACACACACACACACACACACACACACACACACACACACACACACACACACACACACACAC
>JARFNW010001146.1:0-25671 GCA_031763155.1 Dirona albolineata | reverse complement strand
TATTTTAACAAATAAATAAAAATAAAATGACCAAAATGGAAGAATACTCCGATGAGTTCAACAGAGTGTGTTAATTTAAAAAAAAGAAAAAAAGGGACGGTTGCGAGGTTAGAACTCGCGACCTTTTCGTGTAAAGCAGACGTGTTAGTGTTATAAACCACTTCACCACAGAATCAGTTGCAATTGGTGGCATAATTACAATTCCTAATGTGGGCAAATAGTGTGACCGAGTGCCCTCGATACCGCTCGGTGTCAATTGACATTTACCCCTGTTTTCGTCAATTGGCACCGAGTCACTCGGTGCCAATTGACACTACGTATATAATAATAGTAGTCTATACTATGATAATAGTAATTAATAGTAATTAATAATAGTGTATCAGTATTATCTATTATTAAAATTAAAATTAATATATTATTATATTAATATTATTAATTATTATAATATAGACTAATATATATATATCGTCGGTGGTGTATAATTATAATAATATAGTGTATAAAAGTATAATTATAATATAATATTATAATAATAGAATAGTGTAGTGTGTAGTAATTTCAAAACCAGCTATCTACTACTACTACTAGCACTAGTCTAGTACTACTACTACTAGTACTACTAGAGAATACTCTCTAGTACTAGTTAGTAGTAGTTTAGACGTCTACCTACAAATTGTCAAATTTTACAGTTACACTTTTAGACTTAGACTACAACACAGACTGAGACAGGAGAGGCACAAAACACAGACAGTTTATTTCTCATTCATTTTTCAAGGCCAATAGTTAACAAAAGTCAAAAGAGTGCAGAATATGACAAGACAAATAATAATTTTATGTAGTGTCAGCTACCATAATTTTAAGTTAAAATTATTGGCCATAGCCATAAAAGTGGCATATAAGCCGTAATAAGTTAGTCTGGAACGCCCATCCGTTTTTTGCATGGCAAACCTGCGCGCGATTGTGTCATACCGTGTCATAGTAATAAAATATATATATAGCTGGTCGTGAGAAAGTATAGGAAAACACATCCTTCCAATCTTAGTCTTTTATGCATGGGATTATTGTAGATAAAGGGGATGGGGGTGGGTGTGAAACATCATCAGTAGTAGTGGTGTAGAACAAGTATAGTATTAGTAGTGGTTTGCTGCTACTACTACTATTACAACTACTCTACTTCTCTACTACTTTAACTTTACTACTACTACTACTTTTAGAACTGCAAGCACTACTAACTACTGCCACTACTACCACCACCACCGCTACTACTACTACCATAAAACTCCAATTACTACTAGAAGAGCTGTGCTCGATTCCGATTCATGAATCGATTTTGGCGATTCTCGATTAATCGACTCCAGAGTATCGATTCTAACTCTTCCCGAACCAACTCGAAAGTCGAGAGTTGAAAAGTTTGACGCTCAATCCAAGTCATTTGAAGTTGGACAGCTGCGTCGTCTGTCGTCATATAATTGACGCCTCGTCCACCCCTCCCCATGTGCCGTGTACCTAACATTTTTCAGGTCACGTGTCATTGTTTTTTTACTGTTTTATACACATCTCCCCCTCATCACACCCTAAAATTAACTAGAAAATTTATGAAAATAGTTTAAGGCGGCACATTGGTATGGTTTGGACTTTGAACTAGTCTATAATGTTAGAGGTACATTAAAATCAATGCGAGATTAAATTATGTATTGGATGCAATAACCCCCTATTAAATAGTAAGTTGCACAGGCCCAACCAGTAGGTGAGTTGATGTGTGGGTGTAATTTATTCATTTACTATTTTCTTAGCATTACGACACTGGTGCTAATACTAATAGATTAATTCCCCCCCCCCCTAAAAACAAAAACAACAAACAAACAACACAAAAGGCAACAAACCACAACCCAAATACCACCCTCTCTCCCCTAAAACACTAAACTCACACAAAGTCACAAAACCACTCTCCGCCCGAAGGCGATGAAAGACATCCCATTTCACACTGTGTGTAACGGGTAGAGCCATGGTAGAACACACAGACACTACACATTCTCTCTCTCTCTATCACTCACATACACACACACACACACGATTTCGTCATCTAACGACTTGGCAATCCTTTGGTTTCCTCTGATTCTGATGCCTCGTTCGACCCCCAACGATTTTCAACTCTACCCCAACTCAACTCCACTGTGAATCGAATCGTCCAACATTAGTTGAAGGGTTGGAGAATCAGAGTTGATTCTCGGTTCTGGAGAGTTGAAAATCAGTGAGTCAGAAGGGAAGCGCGAGTCGCCCGTCTCTAATTACTACTACTATCATCATTGTAGTCACACAGATATTGTTCAGTAGGAGAGCCAAAAAAAGTGTTGTTTTTTTCTCTCATCCACTAACCATTTTTGATATTTTATTCTGGTGTTTGTGACTTTATAACTATGGTATCTACACCAGGCCTAGATCAATCGATGAGCCATTTTTAAAACTACAACTATATATGGCAGTTTTGTAACTTGATTTCGCCAAAATCTAGAAATATAATGTTAATACACATATATATAAAATCATTTTTTAACTTATTTTTTTATGAGGTCTCTCCTCAGTCACAAGGGTCTCCACTGTGTTGCAGTTTTCTTCTTTTTTATATATGCTTTTTATACTTATAGTTTTAGGATAATAACAATTAAAATTTCTCATCACAGCGCCACTTCTCATTTTCAACAAACTTGGGGTGCTTTACAATTTACAAAATTACTAAAACATGACACATCATATGTAGGAAAATTTAAATATTAAATTTTAAAACTCTAGGTAACACATTCTAATGGTCGTTTTATTTCACTATGGTCCTTTAATGAAAGTTTCCACTGACATTCATATATATATATTCGTATTTTAGAATAGTGAATATATAATATTTTACTCAAAAAGTTGAATTTTATTGATTTTTACTCATATGATTAAAAGTAATATTTGTAGCTTTATGAAATGATGGGTGTATTATTATTTCTCCAACAGATGATTCAGCTAATGCAACTCTTTAGCCTTGACAGCATTTAAACTGATTGCGTGTCGTGTAAGGATCATGGCATCATCTCGAGCACGGAGCAAATCATTTGGATCCAGTCATGATTTGGTCATGGAAGGCTGGGAGGCTAAAGAAAATCATGATGGCATTGTGTACTTTGTCCACAATCAAATCAAAATAACCAGCTGGATTCACCCTTATGTTAATAAAGTCTTTGAAGAGCTTGGACATTACAATGATATCAAATATGCTGCCTATCGAACTGCCATGAAAATGAGATTTCTTCAGGTGAAATTAGGGTTGAGTTGGATTTCCATTGAGGGTGTGAAAAAAGTATTTTCAAACATACCTGTGACTGAGGATTGTAGTGGTATTGAAGATTTGTTTTCCTGTAGAGAGGCCTTCAGTGTCGTGCACTGTGTCTTGGAAATGTCAGATTCCTTACGTCTCCATAGGAACCATTTAATACATGCTTCAGAGGTTATTTTGAATTTGCTCTTAGAAATATATGATACCACTCGTAGCGGCAAACTTGCAAAAAGATCAGTCAGAATAGCTCTAGTAGCTCTATGTTCAGCTAAATTGAGTGACAAGTACAGGTTCTTTTTTAATGAAATAAGTAATGTTAGGGGACACATTCAAAGGGAAAAGTTTTTGTTTTTTGTATATGATCTGATGCAAATTACTGAACTTCTGAAGGAAAGCACTGCATTTGGAACAAACGTGTCTGCTGCAGTGAACAGCTGTTTAAACGGCAGTGGTGACCATTCGCCAGGTGAGAGCTCTCAAGACACCTTTTACTCTTGGTTGCTTCAGGAACCCCAAACACTTATCTGGCTTCCCACATTACATCGAGTCATCGCCACTGAGAATATTCAACACAATGTCCAATGTTCTGTATGTAATACACAGCCGTTGATTGGATTCAGGTATAGATGCATGCAATGCTTGAGCTATGACTTGTGCCAGTCGTGCTTCTTTCGTGGCTGTATTTCACTTAGTCACAGGTCGAAACATCCTATGCAAGAGTACTGTCTACCCACCACAAGGAAAGATAACACCAAGGCTCTACTGAAAATAGTGAGAAACAAAGTTAGTAAAAGACACAGGCAATCCAAGATCAAATTCTTACCTGTGGATGATGACAGCATAACTGGATCAGTCTTTCAGTGGTAAGAGCTTTCTTGAAGAAGAGTAGTAGAGTGGAAAAATATCTTTTGGACTTGTTTTTTGTTTTGAAGTAAAACAATTGGACTTAAATATAGTATACATGATTACATTTACTGCCTTTGATCTTTTATTTTTTGCAAGCTGATTTTTGAATAATAATAACATTGTTTTGATTTATAATGACTTCTTCATATTGAATTATATTTTTATATAATAATAATATATATAGACCAATCAATATATGGATTGAAATGTCACAAGTTTCGGTGCAAAATACCAACCTTTACAATTTTTTCTTAGAATTATGTCACTGCAGGAGCACCATTCCTGTTTATTGACAGCTATAATATAGTATGAATATATTATAATTCTCAATCAAAGTTATCGCATGACTGAATCTTACCAAAGTAAAATGTAGTAAAACCATGAAGAGAAGTGCAGTTTTTATGCTATTATTTATTATTTTCCCTATATTTGTGTATAAATTAGAATGACGTCGCTCATGGTTAGTGGAGAGAGAGAGAGAGACTCCCCCGTTTTGATTTGTTGAAACTCAATCCTATTTCTATTTTCCAGCACTGTATCAACATTGATTGTCTTTATATTTTCTTAAAAGAGAAAACAAATAAAAAATTAACATTAAATCATACTAGAATTGCTTATCTTTGCATTTTTTAAAGTCTTTTGTCTAAAATTGATGTTATTGACACACATGACAATATTTTATTGACACCAGGCAACCCAGGAGTTTGATACCGGACCCAAGGGGCAGTTTTCACAGCTCAACCGACTCTGGTCTTGCGGTTTGTTCAAGTTCAGGCAATGGTGAATTCCAAGTGATGGGTCCAGCTGACCAAATGGACGCAAATGATATAGCCATGATGAAGAAATGGTGCAAACCTGTTGAAGTTCTTGGAGAGCCATATGATGCCAGTAGTCCTTGTTTGGTAAGTAGCATTAAATGATCTCACAACTTTTGCCTAAAATGAATGGTGATAGTGTATTAAATTCCTTTTGTCATAGTCTTGAAAAATCAGTCCTTTTTTAAAAAGTGATTATAATATTTGGACCTTAAGTTTCATGATTATAACTATGACGTATTTATAACCGATGATTTATAATATTTTGATATTTGTCACTGTAGTCAATGTTTTGGTTGTGGTGAGCTTTTTATTGTTCTTTGTCATGTGCAAGAGATCATACCGGAGATGCTTCTATTTCTATTTAAAGGGTTAGATTCATGCATTCTCAAAATACTTCTTGGGCTAATTAGTCATTTTTAGAAATGAGAAAAGTTAAAAATTAGAAGGTCAGTACATATCTAATTTATTGAGCTGACTAGTTTTAGTTCAAAACACAAATAGGGAAATTAATGGATTTAATGTGTGTTTAAACATGCTAAAAAAAAAAGAATTGGTCAGCAGACAAAAGCAGAGTGATTTTACTCAGTGTGCATTTATCCATCAACTATTGTATTGATTTGTTTTGATTATTCTAGGCAGATTAAAAAACCAAATTAATTTAATTTGCTTAAATCTGATTAAATCATTTGCAGCAGCAAGAGACCCTGTCTAAAAAGAACATGGACGGTCAACAACGGAAAATGTCTCAGACTATTCAGCAGCTACAAGAAGAAAACAGGCAAGTATTAGTGGCATTGGCATTGATGATATAATGGAGATTCAAGGGGTGTTTTGGATTTAGTCAATGGGGAATTGTGATATAAGCACTTTCTCATCGTTCCTTGACCTCCTCCCTTCTCGTTCACCCTACCCCATTCCTCATAGAGGACAGAAACATTACTTGTTTTGTTTTGTCCTCGTTTCTCAGAAGCCTCCAACATATATTCCTATTATATCTATTTGCACACCCTTAGCCTCCAACATATATTCCTTTTAAATACACCCTTTGCTTCAGCGGGTCTCCTTATGTTTTTTGTTATTAGGGCCTAGCATGCATTACTCAAATTTTTTAATAGAACTGATGTCTGCTCAATTTTGAAGCCAATAAATATGATATATGTGTTTACGACCTAAGATTTAATGCATCTTTCCACTTTTAACTTGCAAACAACCCCCTTAATTTTCTTCACTTTGAATTTTCACTTGCAGAATTTTGAGGCAGAAACTCTCTGCTCTTCGGAAACGTGAGATAGAAGACGATGAAGAAAAGTTCAATCTATCAGAGGAAACGGTCAATGTTGTGTTAGAGGACAAGAACTACAGCGGAGATCCATTGAGGGTAATATTGATTTCAATGTGTTTCTGAGAATAATATCTACAATAATATTATACCAGTGCAATGCATTGATGATATGTGACAATGGCTGCTAAATTTAGGTGGGCAAGAAAGAAGCGCTGAATGTTTGTATTGTAATTGTAGTTGTGATAGATGTAGAGTCACCACATCCTGTAGGGCTTATGGGTTTTTCTCTAATTTGAAGACTACTCAAAACATACATAAACACACAGGCACACTGGTGCTTAAATGCGTTGACGGGTAACAACACCTCTGTGGAATTTGAATGCTAGTAACGCTCATATTTTAAAACTAACGACTGGGGGTTGGGAATATAGAAAACAAAATTGATGCCAGTCTCATCAGATCTAAAGATGTTGCAGCTGCTTTTTAAATATGTAACTATAAACAAGCATTTTTTTTTTTTTAACAATTAACAATAAATTACACTGATTTTTGCATAATCGATATTTAAAACTTTCTTTTGTTTTCATTTGCAGGAAATAACCACTGACGGACCAATCAGCCCCATCAAATCAGTGAGTGTTACAGATGGACTGTCAACAACTGTTGATCCTTTTCGAGCGGACAAAGAATATGGTTTGAAAGACCAGAATATTTCCATAAACGTTTTAAACATTGTTGGAAGTTATACTCCTATTGCGACATCGCTCTATGTTGAAAACAAAGAATCTACAGACAGCAATGAAAGTGGTATCAACGAGGATGGCGGCGTATATAGCGATGACTTGTCTATATCTTCAAGCAAATTAACAAGGAATAGAGTAGAAGCAGATGACAATTTTGAAATGGAAAAATGTGAAATCCACAACAGTGAGCCATTGATAAATCAACCAGTCTTTGCTTTGCAAATGTACACTGATACAGAAACAGAATCTACAACTTCTAATGATCTTGAGTATACATTGAGTGACATGTCATTGATGAGTGAGGCGCCATCTTGTGCCAGAAGTACAAGGAGTGAACAGGTTGGATTGAAAATGTTGGCGTGGCCAGTTGACAAAGTGAAAGTAGCTGAGGAGGATGTCAGCAAAACGGATAGAAATACAACTAATGATGCAATTACAGACTATTGTAACAACACTTCAGCTTATACTTACATAACCCCTAACACTACAAAGAATGAAACTACAGAGCTAGATGCTTTTAAATTGTGTCGAATGAAGTTTGACAGTACTGATGGACCCTGTAAGAAACTCGACAGACAAGACTCCAGTAGTTCAGGTTCACAGCCTCGTCTTATTTATACATCATCTTCGAAACGGAACAAACACCCTTTGAAGAATGGACATCACAATTTCAGGGCTGAACCGTGTCAAGTAGATAAGATCGCAATTGTCAATGAGACAAATAGGACACAGTCGCAATTGCACGCCTCAAACTATGCAAGTTTTGATTTGAGTGAAATACCTACACAAGGATCGACAGCTTTTGTTTCAAATGGTACGAAACGCTCCTATCAGCCACGTGACTCGGGCAGGAGAAAAACACCAGAGCCAGTATTCATGTCCACTCCAGTAACAAACGATGTACATTTTGTGCCTTGGAAATCAGCCTTAAGGAAGAAATCAGCGTCTGTTAAAGTGAATTGGAAAAGACAAGAGAAAGAAAACAGAGCTCCGTCATTTGGAGGTAACAATACTGTAAATTCTGTATTATATACTGAAAAAGAGCTGTCCATGTACAGCGCAACCCCAAAGTCTTCAATTCCATCTTGGCAACGTCAAAGGATTCTACGCACCATGGACAGACTTCAGTCAAACAGGAGCTACAGCTGCAATGATCTCACCACAGGGGGCGAGATGGGCATGACGACTATGTTTGCCAATGCTGAACATTGCAGAACGCTTGGAGAAGGGTGTAACTCTTTGCCTTTGGAAGATAAGGAGGAATTGGACAGGATGATTGACAGAATTAACATTGAAGATTTTCAGCGTTCGGGTATGTGGAAATGTTTGTTTATGATATAATTCAATCTTAGCTGTTCCAGCAGGGTTTTTTTTCCATTCATTGGGGCGCCAAATTTTGTTATTTACTGCAGAAAACCTGTTTTTTGTTTAATCCATGCTTAAAACCCATGCACAATGCATATTTTATTTATTATACTATAAATAGAGCACAAAAGTGATAACTCAACGCATGTCATCCTATTTATTGCTTGAACTGAAAGCAAAATTTTTGCGTTATTTTTGCAAAATTTGCGTTTTTTTGTTGCAAAATTTTGCATTTTTAGATGCAAAATTTGGGATTAATTTTGCAATAAAACAGCGGGGGCAGGGTTAGGTTGTCAAGCTCGATGTTGAGATTATGATAAATATATTTTTACCCTTATTTTCCTGGTCTGACACACAGGTGTGAATGAGTACCTGGCTATAGACTACAAGCAGAGGAAGATGTCAGAATGATATATTAGAATGACAGTTAGTTGAGAAGGACTTTGAATGACACGGCATGTTAGGAGATCCATTTATAAGATGGAAAATCTTTCAGCCTGTACTTGCACAGGGGCACAGACTATAATGAATTAAATGCATGCATCTTTGTATGCTGATTTTTTTTCCTCTATACATTCACACTCTCAAAGGCCCACCACCTCACAGGACAGCATGCTTCGACTATGTCCAGACCATTATGCTTTTAAGTGGGGTTTACTTTTGATGAAAAAAAAAACCATGAAAAAAACTTTAAAAAATTCTTATTGTATTTTCCCTTCTTTTCCTTACAGATCTACCAGTGTGTCATGATGCCAGTAATTCCAGCATGTTACAAGCTGTCTTAAACATCGGAGATGCAATGGCAGATTTTGTTCAGGCCACAGCAGAAGTACAGATGCAAAAGGAGAGCAATAATTTTTGAAATACCTTTGAAAACTGTTATAATCCCAAAAAAGCATGTTGATGTTTGAACTGTGCAGTGGTCAAGTTTATGGAAAATTTTAGACTATAATATTTTTAGGTTATTATTTTTGATGATTTAAAAATGTGATCACTTTAAAAGAAAACTTCTTGCATGATATATTTCAAACTTTTTTTTACATTTATTAGTATAGTCTTATGATAATACTGTTTATCTTTGTTAATTTGAGATCAACTAGTCTAATTGCTAGCTTCCCATATCGTCCATGGTGAGTTTTGCCGAATCGCCTGCTATGGGCTGCTAAATACTTCTTATAAAAACTCACTTTTTGGATTTGGAAACCAAAGTAGAATCTATTTTTGTTTACTTTTTGTGTAGCAGCATTTGCTTCTTATCTATGTTGTTTTAATGAGTGGTCCAGGTTGGATCCATTTATAATATAAGTAGATATGTATATATTACATATGTAAATGTAAATATGATATATTATATGTGTGTGTGTGTGTGAATTTGAATGGTTTATTTGAAATGTTGTGTTTTCAGCGTGCCTCCTTTTAGTGCTGAGTTTTGATGTTTTTATTTTATTCAATGTGGTTTACTTCGAGATGGTTGTTTTTTTAGCCAAAAGATCTCAATTATGCAGTTTTCCAAAAAGGTTGTTTTTACAGAGAGCGCCATCAGTTTGCCCTACTTTTAGATTAAGTCAATAGCTATGTTGTTTTAAAAGTTACATTAAAACATTGTACATCACAGTATATGGGCCAGTTCTGTTCTGAGAGTCAAAGGCTCTGGGTCAAGAGTTCAAGATGGGCAGGTGATCTACCGAATGCCTTTGTTTGGGTAGATTTCAGTGTTGCGAGTATTGCAGCGGCCTGCTCCTTTTTCTTTTAATAACTGCTGTTGGTTCTTCATAAATGTGCCTAGTGTGAGTCTGAGCACTAGACCTTCTGTTTTCGCCCCTCCAGAGAAGGCTAGCATTCCAACTCCACTACCCAAATAATTCAAGAAGACAAAGCTATTTAAAAAAATTGTTGTATTTGTGGATGCAAAATTTGTTCTCTATTTTCAAAAGCCAAATTGCTCAAATCTTACTCTTATTACAGTTTTACTCCCACTAATCATCATGCAGCTATTGATTCCCAATTGTAAGAGTAAAAAAGGTGGGTGAGGCAGCTGGAAGCCAGGTAAAAAGTAAAATGTTTATTGCCATTCACAGAAGCCTTAATTTACTACGCACCCATTATTTTCCTTTAATTGCAAGAGGTAAGAGATTTGATACATTGTGGAAAAGATATTTATCTAGCTCTTTAAAATTGTACTCATTACTCATTGACTCAAAACTGAACTGTGACTGACGCTCTTGATACTCATTATGTATATTTGCAGACACTATTCAGGATGTTAATGCTCAGTGCCGAGCAGTGAGCACGTCTCGACTGTTGGTGTTGACAAGCCACTGTCAATCGTGTCAGTGAATAGACGGGTGACCGCCTGGGTTCTAAACCCGTCAGCGACAAAAAAATGTATACACAATGAAATGTATTGGCTACCGCGCTTGTGTCCTTAGGTAAGACACTGCCCTGCTTACCTCGTCCTATCGGAGACGGACGTTAAATTCGGAGGTCCCCTTGGTTGTAAGCAGCGTTTGTCCTCTAGCCACGATAGATGTTGCTTGTCAACACCAACAGTTCAGCTGTTCTCACTGGTCAGCCACTGATGCCCTGACATTAGCATTATGTGAATGCCATGGTTGCTCATCTCATCATGTATACTGTTACGTATCTTGTCATAGTTGTGACTGTGTTGGACTATCTGCTGCTGATGCCTTTTAAAAAAAACAACTGCCTTATAATGTTTACTTGATAACCCAAGTTTTGGTTTTATATTGTGTTTACCTCTTGTGTCTTAAAAATTCTTACCGTAGCCCAATTCTTGTTTTGAAATTGATGTTTTTTGTTAGGGGTTTTTTTGGGGGGGGGGGGCTTTGTCATTTCTTTGTTGCAAGTATAAGAACAAAAGGTAAAGCGCTAAACTTAATATGTTTATCTTCTAAACAATTGGAGTCTATAAGAGGTTCTGGTTGTATGATTATTGTTGAAATTACAACATTTTATGAAATAAGATATGTCATGGGTTACATGATTTATACAGAACGACTTACTCTGACACTCAATCTTTTGCTCACTTTTTTCTACCTTCCACATGATGAAAGCGAAACAATGGTCATAGTCATAGAAAGACCTGTAGGCTTAGTGGTACAGGTTTCTTGTTTTCACTTCACTTCTAGTAATCTGACGATGGTGATGGTAATACTTAAATGGATAATGGTGAAAATAGAATCTTTTGTATTATTTTACACCTGTCAGTGTTGGTTGTGGATTAGAAAACTTTACAAATAGACCTACATGATCTAGGTTTAAAAAGAAAATATTTTTACATAAACTGATAGCAATTTACATAGATAGACATTTTGCATGAGATGTATATTATGTTTATATGATGTTCCTTAGAAATGTGCAGATTTTTGCTTGATTGTCAACAAAAAGTTTAATACAGTAATAATCATGTATGTACAGATATACCTTTTTTATGAAGTTCAAATATTGGCCATCTTTACAATTGCAATGTATCTATCGGCATTGTTTGAATTTTAAATGATTCTGAATGACCATAATTTATCCTAAAAATGGTAGTTTTCAATTTGTTTTCTCCAAATTGTCATAGAAGTGAGTTAATAGGAGGCAGTATCAATAACCTGAAGAAGATGATGTTGTATTTTGTTATTTGTTTTTTTCTTCAACCAAATAGCCCCCTAACATTTACGAAATAAAATTATAATCCAACTCTTCCAATTTTCAAGAAATAAAAAAACCCAACTTTTTACTTTTATTACCCAACTATTTTATTTATCAGGGGGTAAAAAATGTGTCTTGGTAAATTACTTGTGCCTTAATCATTGGCTTTTCACCACTGGGATGCATGTCTCTTGGTGTCAATGACGCGACAGATCTCACTGTATTACTGTATTACTTGGAAGTGGTGATTGTGCCATAATAGAATTGTAAAGAGGCCAAACTATTTTGTGAAACATTTTCTTCCATGCATTATTATTATTATTATTATTATTATTATTATTATTATTATTATTATTATTATTATTATTATTATATCAAGTCTGTATCGCAATAAGAATTCATGAAATATTTAGTCAGTATTACATTGGTTGAGTTTTTGAGTTTATCAAGTCATTAAAAAATATTTTTTTGTATCATTTCATAACAGTTTTACCAACAATGATTAATTTGAGAAAATTGCAGAGTTTTATTTTCACCCAACTATAATATTACACTATGCATTCCATTTATTTTAGTTTATCATTAAAATTAGAACTTTTAGTTTTATATTGTGTTTACCTCTGAAGCTTTACCAATATGTGTCGTTACATTTTTACACCAACCTCACTGAGGCAAGTAGCTTTAATTGTGTTCATTCATTTCCCATTTTGTGTTCAATTCATGGATATCGATTTTATTTTGTACATTATCTCATGATTTGAATGTGTTCTTAAGCAATCTTTTTTTAAAACTCCCATGCAATACATCTTTGTTTTTTTTAGCATCTTATTCAGTATTTTTTTGTTTTGATAGTAAATAAATCATTATTGACCAAATGTTCCAGTTTTTCTCACTTTCTTTGACTGCTAGCAGTAGTACACTCAAAAATAGTTATTTCGAAAACATTTTGTTGTCCCATCACTTATATTTCCAACTATGTAATTCCCAAATTATTTTAATTGTATCAAATATTTTAAAGTTCTTGGTTGTGTGGGTTTCTCTCTCTCTCTCTCTCTCTCTATCTCCTTCACCACGAGAGTCTGCGGTTCTAACCACTTGGCCATCACACTCACAATATAGCAGACTAATCAGAGGTTTAATGGTTTAGAGAAAGATGAATGGAAGTGGTCATTGATAATATCAGTTGGAATATATAGCAGGATGAGAAATGCAAGGCAAATAAACAATCTTGAAATACTTGTATCTGCAAGATCAGGAAAATTATTTTTGACAGTAAGGAGTAAGGGTGGTTTCAGACATATGCCCGACATTGACGGACACTGACACTAATAGTCAGACACTAATGGGTTGGTTTTTTTAATATAGGACGTGGATAATACATGGTGTTGACACTCAACTCTATACTGATCCACCATCATCATTTGATTAAATGCATTGCTGAGATTAGACAGTAAGACGCAATGGTCTTGTTTTGATACCTGCTCGTTTTAAAATGGTGATGGGTCTTTCTAGCTGTGTGTGTTAGGTGATGGGTCTTTCTAGCTGTGTGTTAGGTGATTTGCCATTTACACCCATCAGAGCTTTATGCAGTATAAAAATAAAAAGAGGTCTCAATAAAGGAACATAGACAGTGAGAAGATGGCAAGTTCAAGTACAAGAATCTGTAACTGTAATAAAAGTTAAGTCTTACAGAGCCGTTGCTTAACCTGGTTTCCGTAGTGTAAAGTGGACAGTGACTGACAAAGACAATACGCCACCCTTCTGGATGGGACGCTGGTCTATAGCAGATTACTTCCCCAGCTGCAAGCTGGTACCCGTTTTTACACCTGGGTCGAGTGAGGCAATTGGAGTCAAGTTTCTTGCCCAAGAAAAACAATGATGTGGCTGGGATAGGATTCGAACCCACGACCTTTGCCATGAGAGTCCGCTGTCCTAACCACTAGGCCACCTCGCCTCCTCCAAGGCCGGCCTTCCATAGGAAAGCACATGGCACACAGCTCGACATGTCGAAACGGCATAGGCAGTCACATTTCCTTTCGTCATCATGGATTCTTATGATAAAGACACTGATTGAAATAGCATTGCTAATAAATACAAAGAAGAAGAGAAAAAAGCACACCATGTGGTTTCGAGAACAATTTCTTTTTGTTATGGTAGTCTGGGTTTTGGGGGTCCTAAATAAGTGGCCAGGCTCTCACAAGCTCAATAAGTTTCTTCTTGTAGTCATCCATCTCGAGTTCACCTGTACTACACACCTCACAAAAAGTGAACAAGTTGACTTTTCAACACACGCGGTACCGTGAGATGTGTTGTGTGCCACGTAAGGAAGGTAGGTAGGCCTAACAGACAGAGTAGGATGTAGCATAAGCAGTGGCTAAGTGGTTAAACTAATGGGCTAGTGATCGTAATATCTTGAGTTAGAATCTTGGCACTGCTCAGGCTGACGTTGAGTCCTGACTTAGGAAAGACTTTAACTTTAGGCATTTTTCCCTCACTTAAGTCAATGTGAATGAGTACCCAGATACAGGCAGAGAACAATATAGTGTGTCAGTATGTGAGTATGATGCGATAGGTAGAAGACTGCTCTGCTTCATGCTCCCTGAGAAATTGAGGACTTTGAATGACACAGCTTGTCGGGGAACAAATGATGTCTGTGGTGAGTCTGTTCTTGCATGAGGATTCAGACTATAAACCAATATTTTAATCTTTAACTTTAACACTTTAAAAATACATCTATCATATTACGAAACAACACAGCATTTTTCACATTTATAATATATATAAATACTTTATTGCTTACTGGTATAAAATGTTAGTATAAACACACTTGCTGTACATGTTTGATATAAAGCATCATATATTTTTGATACTAAAACATCTAAATAATCAGATCTGCCCTAAAGATGAAGTGCAACTCAAAAAACTATTTACTATCTGTGGATTTCTTATCAATAAGATGAAAAATTCAAAATGTATAATATAATAAATAATAATAAATAATAATAACAATAATAATAACAACAATAATAATAATGACAATAATAAATAAGATTTTTGCAAAATAATGCTCAAGTAAGTTTTGATCATTAACAGTCATCAACATAAGAAATGTATACTATTGTTAAGTATGATGCATTCTTCTCTTTTTTTATTTTTACATTTCAGTGTGGGGTGAGAAGACATTTGAGATTACTTACCTCATCAAGACAATAATAACAATTACAAGTATCATTTCCAAAAAACACAAATGACAAATATATATCTACTCATTGTCGTCACTGACACACCGATTTCTATACATAAGAGGATCACATCAAGACTAATATGAACTAAGATAAAAACAGCCTGCATACATAATTGTACTACTGTCTTGCACATAAGATTTTTCAACAATCTCAGAAACTTCAATCCTACATTTAAAAAACAATACAACACAGGCAGTGTCAGATTAAGGCATAACGATTGAATTGCTGGTGTAGTGGCAACGATTGCCAGAGATTGTGACAAACCTAACAAATATAAAATGTAAATATACTGCATTACCCTTATTGGGTGTTTCAGCCCTAATGGGTGCAACCCCAAGTGCTGGGGAGAGATTGTTATGACCCGAAACTACACCACAAAGTTGCTTCACTCAAGTGAAAACCACCCGGTCTGGCTAAGAGCATGATGGTTTTCTTGTCTCCAAAGGGCTGTGCTATTTTATCCTGCAGACCAAAGTCCAACAAAATCTCAGTCTGGCACTGTCTACAAAAAAAAAAAAAAAAAAAATTCTTCCCACAAACAATGAAATCTACAAAGAAAAAAAACAATACAATTAAAACAAAGTGTTGAAAATGTTTTTTAAAATCCAAGTGAAAAATTAGATGGACAAATGGGGCAAAAAGGGGGTCAGACTAATTCTAGTTGGTATTAAAAGTATGTCGGGTGATTTGGTTTGTGGTTTGAAGCTATGGGGGGTAAATCAATATTTTGTTATGAAACAATGCAATGATGGTGCACAGAGAGAGCACTTGCTGGGCTGGGGGAAAAAAAACCAAAACTTTTCTCATGACAAAACCTAATATTGCACAAGGATTGTAAGTAGACTAAGTAGAAGATATCTTTTTTTGGTCTTGGGCATTTTACTTTTTTTTACAAATATGCAAAAATTTATAATATCTAGAGAAAAAAACCAAAACAAACTTATTTCTGTCTATGCACATATATAAATCACATCATTGCATACAAAAATCTTGAAAATTGTGAAATTATATATGAACATACATATTTATATGAATGTAAATACAATATATGTGCAGTGAATAGATAGGCTAAGTAGATCAATATCACAATAACATTTCAATGCACTGCAAGAATTCAAATCTTTCAAGTCTAAAATTCAAACAAAAAAACAAATTTTAAGTCACATGTCATGATCTTTGACTATATTATATAATGTTTAAAAGAGTCGAATATCTGACTAGAGCAATGATGATAAATAAAAACTTTAAAAAAAAATTATATTCATAAAAACCATTGTTGGCAGACTTTTTAACTCGCATTTTTGTACTTGAGGTAAATTTATTTATTTTTTAGTAATTATTTATATAGTTTGTTAAATATATCCGATAAAAATTTAAAATATCACACATTCACAGGCATAAGTAAGAATTGGCACTTGACTACTTAAAAACAACACAGTTTTTAAATCATGGCAATAAGAAATATATAAGTAATCACATTACATCAGTTTTATTGATACGCTGCTGTCAATGTTATGTGATTTGTCAGTCTGCTTTAGTACCACACTGGAATGCCCAGTCTAGGACAGACAGTACCCACGACATCTGCATGCAAAACGCCACGAAAAAAAAGTTAAATTGTTGATGTATGCATGAGCCTTGATTGTCACTCAGCAACGAATGCACGAACCAGTGCTATGGATCTGGACTTTAAGACAAGTAGGTGATCAGCCAAAAATATCAATATACCCTTTGCGGTCCTGAGCAACATACTTTTCAGTACCAAATGCAGCAATTTTTCCCTTCAAAGTAGGTGAAGAAAACATGAAAAAAAAAATATTGTAAAAAAAATTGCAATGTAACGAAAGATCGACTCAGCCATCACCATCTCTTACCATAATAATATGGTCCATTGTAATTTATCTTTAAATGTGGAAAATAATTTATTCAACAATCCTAGCAAAGTCATTTTCAGAACTTCTGTTAACTTTTTTTGATGATCATAATCATCTTCTTTGGGCCTCAATTGGAAGGTTGTACCAGCTGATTCATGTTTGATATAAAAATCATACAGCAATGTCACTTTCTACTGCACAATAGAGCGAAAAATGACTGATTCAGTACAATTCTTTTGTTGTCGCTGTTGTTGCTTTGTTCCCATATCAAACATTTCCAGCAACCTCCTCGATTCAAATGGAGGTGTATAGGGTCTGCAACTTACAAATGTATATACACAATATATCAAATATTAATATTAATAAATAATAATAACAACAACAATAAAAATAAATAATAATAATAATAATAATAATTATAATTACAATAACAATACCATTTGATTTTCATGTGAAGTAAATTGCATTGCGAAACTCAAGAAGCATAAAAAGCTGACAGCAAATATAAAATCTTTATCTCAAACACAAAGTGTGATGGGAAGAGAGGAAATTTTACATACATAGTCAAAAGATTAAATGAGACACAATTCTTTTCTGACGCAACAATCACAAGAGATGTCACAGTGTAAGAGTAAGATAAGAGACAAATAATGATCAAATATAAATGCTTGTAAAAGTCACTTGCTGTTGGGACAGGCTTTCAACTAAACCAATTCTTAGAGAGACTTAATAACAAAAAATGTCATGATACACAGATCAATCTTGAAAGAGTGGGAGTGTAATTCATCGAAATCAAAAGGTTGTTTTCAAAAATTAAAAAAAATCCTCAAGTCAAAACTAATTTGTAAATATTGCAAAACTAATTTGAAAATATTACGATTAGCCATCCTAATCTTTTAAAACTAATTGTCCTGAAACTAAGAAGAGTTGTAGCGTCCTATCCAGAAGCAGACAAATGTCATTCGTCTGATTCCCACTATGGAAATCAAGATAAGACTTTGGTCTGTGGGCAGGAAGCCTGGACACGACTTACATTGCAGTGCCCAGTATTATAATCAGGTAGTGTTCAGTATTATTATCGTTATTATTATTATCGTTATTATTATTATCATTATTATAATTATTATTATTATAATTATTAGAGTTGAAACTTGAAAATTTTGGCTTTACATAATTTTTGGATTTTAGTTGTAAACAAATTGGAGATGGGAATTGATATGACTTTTCTCCCTGCTCTCTTTAATTTGATTTGATACTCCGAAAAATAAGTACAGATAGAGCCCTTGAGTTCATGAGAAAGGAAATACATCTAAGAGGATTGTTGACCTCAAGGATTACAATTTTCAATAGATATAAAGATTATTATTACATTTATATTTGAACAGGTAACTTTTCCCATAAACAGGAAAAAATGTTTTTATCAGTATAAAGAACAGTTTCAAGTTCTAGCTAACATCACAGATAATTTGACTAAAAAGTAGATAAATAACAAACACAGCACATGATTTGGTTAATGGTGGAGATAAAATAACAATTTGTACATTATCAGTGTTTGTTGGTGAGTGTGAGTGGTTGGTTACACTTGACATATTTACACTATTTATGATTTTTAACTCCTAGATTCTCATCAATAACCAAACAAAACAAAACGAAAGAATTTCCTTTTCATACACATATGAAATGAAATTTTTGGGCAATCATATACTTCAATTGCAGCAAGATCATAATGTTCAACAGATTAGATTTTCAAAACATTTTTGAAAATTATGCGAATTAAATTAAATTAAATCAAATTTAAATTCCTAATTACTGTAAAGTCTTTGGATTCAAAGAAACGCTTGTTGATGTTGTTGCCTCATTCTCTTTTCCATGACTGTCCTGCTAGCTTTTCTATAACATTTCACACTTTTCAGTAATTCTTAATGACAATCTTTAAAAATAGGGGTCACAATAATTATGTTAAAATTGAAAGGACTTTGTATATTCTAAAGGGGTGAGCCCAAATGGTCTAAAATGTGAATGCTTTTATTCAGGGGTCAAAATCGAAAGTTATTTATATATATATATATATAAACATGGATTTCTTACTTCAGATTTCAATGATTTCAGGTTGGATCTGGATTTCACATTGATTTTTGAACAAAAAGAAATATTGCAAGTTGACTAAATTCTGAGAATTTCAGCATTCCCCAACATAATATTTGATAATATCTTTAAAAGGCACCTTTTTCTATACGCACACGTTAAATGTCCGACGAGACCTTCCTTTACACAAACCGAGGTGTTCTGTCCATAGATAATTTGCTAGAAGAAGACGAAGACGAGGATGTTGTCGTCTGATCAGATGGCACCTCAGGAACAGGTGATGATGATGGTGACGATGACAATGACGCAGTTGGGAGCTGGGTTGGCTTTAGCTTTGGTGAGGAAACACTAGAGGTGGACTGCCGGGGACTGCAAGTTGATGAACTTACAGAGCAAGTGGGTTTCTTCGAGATGGACCTCGTAGGCTTGCTAGGAGATGAGGTTGGTGAAGGAGATGGGACGGTACGATCTCCAGATTTGTGCTTCAATCTTGGTTTCGATGTGAACGTAGGGGATCCTGATGCAGGTTTCAAAGGAGAATCTGGGTTTCCACTTTCTCCAGTAGCCTTGGCATATCTAGTGAGTTGAGCTTCATTTGTTCTTCCCCTTGATGACAGTAGCTTGGGTGATGGAGTAGTTTCACCTGATGTCGATCTTGTTGTCGGAGTTGCACGAACAGATGTTTTCGGACTTGGGTATGATGAGGTTAAAGATCCTCGCTTTGGGGAGGAAAGCAAAGGGGATGATACAGGAGATGACGTTTTTGCTATCCCAGTCCTGCTTACGGATGACATCTTACTAGAGCTCGATAGTGAGGATGAAGTTGCTGAACTACTTGACTTTTTGGATAAACCTGATGAGGGTGTGGCGATGACACGACCACTGGGCTTGCAAGGGCTGGACGGCCCACTACTGGACGATGAACCCCTTGGGCTGCTTTGGTCAGTTTTCATACCTGTTGAACTGGAACTTGACAATCTTGTCATAGATGATGCAATACCCTTGCTCTGCATCTTACCAACGCTACTTTGTTTAACTGGAAGTGTTTGCGACTTTTCCTCCTGAACAAGACTTGCTTCAACCTTTGAGGTTTTTCTAACAGTTATGTCATCAGTTTTATCCTCTTTGAACGACCTTGTAAACTCTTCCATCCTGGTGACACTTTGACTGGTCAGCCCACAACCCCCAGTAAGCACATCATCAACGATACCAGGCAAACCTCCGTCAACACTGTCACCACGTGGATCCTCACCGCTAGAACTGGGACGAGAACTACTACTCCTTTTGGAGTCAGACTTGATAGCAGAGACCAGCTTTCTTTGCTCTTTGCGGAACCGTTCAGCCCTGTTGTCTATCCTTTCAGCTGCGGCTCTAACGTCTGAAGCACGCGTGGTTCCGGGACTTGATGGTATTTTGGAGGACATCTCTCTCCTCTTGATCGTGGGGCTGGCTGGTATTGTGACAGGTGGAACTTGCTCATCATCGTCGTCTCCTGTCCCTCCGTCAGAAGTTGCATGGCGCCGCGGTTTGCTGAGGGTTGGGATGGGTATCTCCTCTAAGATGGACTTGCGGTATGATATGATTTTACATTGGCTTGAGGCTGATGGTTTTGACTCTTTTTCAACTACTTGCACCGGCGTTCGTTCTGCAACAACATCAGACGATGTCGAAAGGTGAACTTGAGGTGTCTCCAGTAACTTATCCACATCTGTTTTAGGAGCTTGGGGTTTTGTGTCAAAGAATTTGGGTGATGGCATTGGGGATGATGCAGACAGGGGTGAGCTCCCTTGTCCAGGAGACGGAAGAGGTGAGATTCCACCACTCTTGATCATCAACTCGTCCAAAATGTTTGTTACTTCATCTACGCTAGGTGCCCGTGTCAAGAATTTGATGTTCTCCAGCTTTTGTGAGTGAGGTTTCTTTTTGCCCGTCAGTAAATCAGAAGCATATTTTTCACCCTCACCTTCATCAAGCAAATCGCCGGTAGAGTGAGACTCGTGCATTCGTCCCTTCTTTGAGTATGTTAGTTCTTTTTCGTCAGTATCTAAAGAGAGTTCAAAAAGTTTGGCATCAGATGTTTCAACATTTGACATAGCCATAGGGGCCGATAATGAACTTGGTATAGCGGCAACAGTTTCATTAGAAACAGCTGGAGACGAGGCAGACTTTGGTACGGCAGCCTTTGATGAAACAGTCAGCAGGTTTGGATCATTTGTGGTCCCACCACTCGTCACTGGAGAGCAATGAGAAAAAGAAAAGTTATTCAATGCTTCCAAATAAACCAATATTACCATTCACAGAGCGTTTTACATCGTTAATCAGAACTGACAAAATTATGAACAAATCTATTCAAACTCCCTTCAGTACAATAAATTCACAAAAAAATAATATGAATGAATCAAGATATAAGGCACAACTACAATGTTTCATGTGAAGTCTAATTTCATTTTTGGAATAATCAGCAATTTTTTAATAACATTAATGTCAAACTGTTATAAACTGCATGATAGGTGAATATGTAAATTACCTTGTCTTTGTAATCCTCAAATTACAGAGAATCCAAAACAAGGAGTGAATAGTCCTTATTCAATTTTAACGTCGCTACAATGTTTAAGAACAATGTTTGTAGCAATACACATATCATATCAGCGATATTATTACTCTTTCATTTGTATTGTTACGACAAAAGCATAATCTTAAATATAAAAGAAGACAACATCCCACCACAAAGCAATAGGGAGACTTTCACTAGGGACATTGGGAACAGGTCATAATCCGATACATCCTGATAAGTTCAAAGCATAGTTACCCAACATGTAAATAATGGCAAGACTAAATATTTCTACTATAATTGGATGACATGTTTTTATTTTTCTAAAATAAGTAAATAAATAAATAACTAACACTAATAATAATAATAATAATAATAACAACAACAACAATAATTATCAATAATGTTTTAAACGAAACAAATAAACAAACAAATAATAGCCTTTTTTTATGGTGAGGTAGATGCTGTATAAATCATAACAAGAAGTGACCACCAAGTGTCAGATAAGCTCTTAACGTACTATGATAAAATACGTCTCACTGCCTGGCTTCACCTCAAAACATAATAGTGAGGTAAAATTCACAATTCTGACTAACCATCTAAATAAAAATGTGACTCATCTCTACACATTAAAAAAATAAATTCTTCATCTAAATCCATGCTTACATAGATATTCATGCATCAATCAATACCCACAACCAGGATTGTAGATATCCACACACAAAACAATTCTAGCCAAAATCATCATCAACAACATCATCATTTTCAACTACTTTAAAATGAAACACACGATAGTTGGGAAACTGCAACGGTCACACTCTATGAATGAGTTATAGGTTGAGATATATGGTTTACTTTTGCCAGACACACAAATTCTATGAGACATTTAAGAAAAACGCAGTACATCTTAGAGGTTACCCTGAATAAAAATTAAAGTCTTCTCATGTCAAAGTCAGAGCTTTTAAATTTGACACAACAGTCTTTATCTATGATCAATCTTACGATGATCAATCTTCTTCAGTGATGATCAATCTTCTTTAACGATGATCAATCTTCTTCAGCGATGATCAATCTTCTTTAACGATGATCAATCTTCTTCAGCGATGATCATTCTTCTTTAACAATGATCAATCTTCTTCAGCGATGATCAATCTTCTTTAACAATGATCAATCTTCTTTAACGATGATCAATCTTCTTTAACGATGATCAATCTTCTTTAACGATGATCAATCTTCTTTAACGATGATCAATCTTCTTCAGCGATGATCAATCTTCTTTAACGATGACCAATCTTCTTTAACGATGATCAATCTTCTTTAACGATGATCAATCTTCTTTAACGATGATCAATCTTCTTAGAGAATATGGCAAACCCATGTCATATGTCCTTCAAATTAAAAATTTAAAGTGAAAAAGATGAAAGATGTTGAGTAACAATCAAATCTAATCAGAAATAATCTTTGTCATTATTGCCTAACACATGGTATGCAGGATTTTAAAATTCAGATGTTTTTGCGGGGTTCTTTTTGGTTGTCTCGTCAAAATCTAAATATTTAAAACCTACTACAGCCTGTTTACAACTCGATCCACAATTTTATTGACAGAATATATTTCTACATTACAAAAAAAAAAGAAGCTGGTCTACATCACAGAATAAGAATACATAGACATGAACAATAGAACAGATTGCCACGGTGATGGTGACATTGAATAAAACAAACCAACTACCTCTCAAAATGGCAACGATGAACAGTGGTGTTTTAAGTAAAGTTCTGTGAAGCAAACTAGTGTCACTACAAATTGTTGATTGCCACTTCTACTAAAATCGAATTCTAGTCTACACGAGGCATTCACATCACTTTAAGAAAAAGTTTCTCTTTTCTATCATCAGTATCTAAATAGCATTTGAATAGAATTAATAAAACAAAAACTCAAATAAATATATTATATAATAAAAACCAAAAGACAAAAAAAATATGGCACTCTCTATCAAAAGTGGTATTGGTATGGATAGGTAATGCACAAAAGATAAGTTGAAAGGGGAAAGAGGGGGGACTTTAACCTTATATACATTGGTGCATAGCATACAGTTGACAGGACAAGCTTCCTTTACCAGAGACAATGTCTTATACATGGGAAATCCAGTCCCAAATATATAATGTATATGAAATTCATGCTCGTCAATGCAATATTTTCAAGAAATCGTCATACCACTGCAAACAAATTATGAGACAAAAGTTCAATCAAGAGACAGTTGGAAGTTTCTGAGAGCTGAAAACATAAAAGGGTATGTTAGTATCATATAAGTAAGGATAGTGTCTTGAAATCACAGCAAACAAGGATGTAACTAAATATTATGATAAACAAAAAGTAAGTTTATAAAATCAATTATACAAAAATGGCTACATTCAAAGTTTATTAACGTTTTAAGGGAGGTTATAAATATATTCAAAAATGCATACATCGTGAGAAAAATATAACAAACTTGTTTAAATATGTTTGTAAAACAAATGATGTGAGTTAATGTTGTCAGTGTAAACTCAAGTTACCTTCCATAAAGGATCTGAAGCAAGCAATGCAACAACAACAACAAAATAAAAATAATAAAATTAAAAAAATAAACAGAAAAGAAACGAGTATGGTGTATAAACATTTCAACAAGATTTATGCAGAGCAACAAAATGAAAAGCATTTCCAATAAAATAAAAATTATTCACATAATAATTTTTTTTAAAGCAAGAAAAAAATAAAATTGTTTTGTTGATTTAGAATGTTACGTTGCATTGTTAATGCTTGATTAAGCAAGAGGAACAATGTTCTTTGGTAAAAATTTTTTTAATGTGCAGAGAAATCTGTGAAAATAATTAGGAAATTGAAATCATTAACTTAATGGAGGCATACAGTAGTCCTTGTGATGTAAGAGCTTTTTAAAAAAATTACAACACTTGGATAAAACTCATGCGAACAAACAAACTGAAAATGCATCAATGTCTGATGACTTGGAATAGACTGAAAAATGGAAATCAGTCAAATTGTCTTGCAGTTAAGACAGCGTACACTTGGTACTAAATTAATGTTGTAGCATGTGCCCAAATCAACTATAAAAGTAATTTGATGACCATTTTACCATTGTTAACAATGTACACGTTTGCTAAACCAATCTTTACCAAGGCTTATTATTTGACTTGTAAATAAGAATCTTACATAAAAAAAGGACTACTGCAGTGAAGTTTGTAATATAGAAATCAAATGACGAAAGAAGAGCGTAGCACATCTTTTTGTTGTACCCTAGTCGGTACCTGATATGCTTTGGGGAGTGAGAGCCACGCTCAGAGACTCAGCCTGAGGTTTGGATTTGTCGGGTAAGGTGATCTCGGGCAGTTCATCATCTTCATCTGACTTAAACTCAGCACCGTCTAAATCTATGCCTGTTAGATAAATCCATCCATTAAAATCATGCAAAGGAGGGAACAATGCAAAGAGAAAGTCACAATCATTCAATACATTTAAAAAAAACCCCAAACAAACAGGAATTACATTTTTCAAGAGGAAGAGAAGGGAGCATATTATTGTTTGTTTACAATTCCTTCATACAAATTCAATTCAAAACAAAACCTCCTTTTTAAACAAAAATAGCTGGACAAACCTACTTCCTGTGTCGTCAGCATTCTAAAGCTAGATCTAAAAACCATTCATTCTGCAGCTTTAATTTGATAATGTTGTTTATCGAGTCCCCTATATACAGCAAAAGGCAGTGTAGGGGCCAGCCATATGTCAAGCTCTGAAGGGTGTACATGACAAATGGAAGTAAATCCAAATGACAACGAG